>SZWC01004853.1:120853-145843 GCA_023375785.1 Penium margaritaceum | reverse complement strand
GAGGGGTCTGCCTCGCTCTGTACGTATCCTGCGCGAGTCAAGGTGCCAGTGATCTCCCGGTTCCAACACCGTGGAGACTGCTTGAGGCCGTACAAGGACTTGCACAAGCGCCAGACCTTGTCACCGTCCTCAAAGCCTGGTGGCTGAGCCACGTAGATCTCCTCATCCAGAGAGCCATGGAGGAACGCGTTATTCACATTCATCTGGTGTAGTTCCCAGTCATGTTGAGCCACTACACCGAACAAAGTTCGAGCTGAGGTCATGCGGCCGACAGGGGCAAAGGTGTCAGTGTAATCAACTCCCTCAATCTGAGAGAACCCCTTGACGACCAAGCGGGCCTTGTAGCGTTCCAGTGAGCCATCCGGCTTCACTTTCTTGCAAAAGACCCACTTGACCTGAATCGCCTTCCTCCTAGGGGGAAGATCGACCAGCTCGTAGACTCTGTGCTCTCGGATAGCGCAAAGCTCATCCTCGCAAGCAGCTTGCCAGGCATCAGCATCCTGCGATGAGAAAGCCTCCCTCAATGTGCCCGGGTCAGGCGCCATAGAGGGGGAACTCTGCGTGGCAAGTGCACACACCTTAGTGTCAGGCCTGACGGCCACGAGATCAGCTGCTGCGTCATCGGCGATATGGAACTCGCGAGTGACCAGGTCGTGCCCTATGGGGCACGCTGGGTGTACCTCTGAAAGCTCAGTGCTGACACTCAAGCCTAAGGCCTTTGTGCCTGGATCACCGCTCGCGATGTTGCGAGAGGAACGCCTGGGTCCAGGACCTGACACTCGCTGAGCTCCGGAATCCAGTGGTTGAAGGCGACCACCGGGCTCACGAGAGTAACCGGAGGTCGAGGGGCGCACCTAAGGCTGAGGAACAGGTATGACCACAGGGACAGGTACAACCACAGCTGGTGAGGGCTGAGATGAGGCAGCCGGAGATGCCGTGCGAGGAGATGCGAGTGTGGGGGACACAGTGCTGGGGGTGACAGCGGGCAAGGCTGGCCCGGACACTGAGACAGGAGTTTCAGTCGACGTAGGGACAGAAGTGGGCTGGGTTGGGTCTGATGCCGGAGTAGGGGTGCAAATAGACACAGGTGGTGATGCAGGAGGAGGCGTGAGAGCAGCGGTACCTGTGGGATGTGAAAAAGGCTAAACAGGCGGGATCTCTGTACCAACGGCAATGATAACCACATCATCAAGTGCTGGAGACCGAGAAGGGACTCGAGCGGACACATCAGCCTGACGAGGAGTGGTCGCTGGCGGAGAACTCTCCCCCATCCGCCGAGGACCCTCACAGGAAGGGACATGAGCTGCAGAGAGGGCTGTGATCGAAGTCAGATCACGATATGTGAGTGAACAAAAAAAAAGCGCGTCACGGGACTCAATGACACGACGGCGAGTGGGGTCCCAAAAGCGCCAGGCCTTCAACCGCGGGGAGATGCCGATGAAGGCACACAAGCGACCCCGAGGGGAGACCTTGGACCCCTGTTGGTCCTCGGTATACCACACGGAGGCTAGGGAACCCCAAACGCAAGCGAGACAAAGATCAGCACGGTGGCCAAACCAGAGCTTGTACGATGTAACATGGTCCAGAAGCGGACCATGCGGGAGGCGGTTCCAGACCCAAGTCATGTAGGCGAAGCCCTTGAAGGCAAAGGACCCCGGGAGACCACACTCAGACCGCATGGGGCGGAACGCATCCTCCATGGTGCGGTTCCAGCTTAGATACACCGTTCTGTTGTGGGGTAACAGGAGCGGAAACCTGGTGAAAAATGCCGTGATCAGCAAAGAAGGAGTCCATCTCACCGAGGAACTCGCCGCCGCGATCCGAGCGAAAGGTATGTAGCGTGTGGCGAGACTGACGCTCAACCATCACGAGCCAGAGCCGAACCGCAAGGGCGGCGTTGCTCTTCTGACGCAGACTGTAGACCCACCGCATCTGGGTGAAGTCATCAGTTAGCGTCAGAACATACCAGCCCCTCTCAGACACGGACTCGACCGGNTAACATGGTCCGGAAGCGGACCATGCGGGAGGCGGTTCCAGACCCAAGTCATGTAGGCGAAGCCCTCGAAGGCGAAGGACTCCGGGAGACCGCACTCAGACCGCATGGCGCAGACTGCATCCTCCATAGTGCGGTTCCATTGCTTAGATACACCGTTCTGTTGTGGGGTAACAGGAGCGGAAACCTGGTGAAAAATGCCGTCATCAGCAAAGAAGGAGTCCATCTCACCGAGGAACTCGCCGCCGCGATCCGAGCGAAAGGTATGTAGCGTGTGGCGAGACTGACGCTCAACCATCACGAGCCAGAGCCGAACCGCAAGGGCGGCGTTGCTCTTCTGACGCAGACTGTAGACCCACCGCATCTGGGTGAAGTCATCAGTTAGCGTCAGAACATACCAGCCCCTCTCAGACACGGACTCGACCGGGAGAGGACCAAACAGGTCCGAGTGGACCAACTCGAGGGGTCTCAGCGCTTGGGAACGCGAATCGGCATAAGTCCACCGGTGCATCTTGCCCTGAGCACAAAAAAGACAGTCAGTCTTGGGTGGCTTCTTGAAAGAAGCCACGTCAAGGCCAAGAGCGGGCTGTGTCTGAATGAGCTTCGACACAGTGTCGGAGCCCACGTGACACAGACGTCGGTGAAGCAACCTCTGGTGTTCCGGGGATGGAACACCAGTGACAAAAACGCGACCAGAGGAAGGGGGAGAGCAAGGGGAAGATGGCCAAGCAATGTGGTACAAATCATCTGCGACTGAAGCACGCAGAACAATGCTACGGGTGTCAAGAGCAGTCACAGTTGCTAAATCAGCGGTATGCTCAACGGAGAGACCCATCAGAGTGCAGGCACGCACAGACAGCAGACTGAGCTCAAGATCAGGCACAAACAGTACGTAAGAGAGATACAGGGGGCCAGACAGACCATCAAAGCATACAACCCCAACACCGTGGACCGGTAAGGACTGACCAGAGCCTGTACAAACAGAACGGAGAGTCGTGACAGGACCAAGTACCACAAAGTCACTACGACGACACGTCATGTGGTGGGTGGCACCGGAATCGATGATCCAAGTGCCACCGGAGTCACGACTAGTGGACGTCACTGTACAACGGGAAATGGAACACTCGACATCAGAGGGATGCTGAGCCGTCAGTGGGAAGGAACGACGTACATCACGAAGGTGAGACTCATGAATCCAGTGAGTGCAGTCAGGCCCAACATCATCACATGCGGACTGTGCTCCCCCACACCTGTCATCACGAGTCACGAGGACGGACGAACAAGTAGTCTGTGACCCACTTGACGATGACAACACACTCGCACCTCCCTGAGAGCGAAGCGCCAGAAGATGATGAAGCTCGGCGATGGTGCGGTCACGTGGGTCTGGATCTCTGCTACTCGCTGGTGAGGACGCAAGAACTGCTGCATTTGTGGTCACCGCGCGTCCAGAGGAGTGTGCGGGCAACGTGCCGGACGCGGTGCGAGCAGCATGGGCAGCCTGAAGTCCAGGAGTGATGCGCTCCCAGTCAAGCGGCTGCTGGCACTCGGTGTAACGATGGGCACCTCCACAGTTGTAGCAGTGCACGGAACGACCACTGCTACCACTGGATGACGGCTGCTGCTGACCCGATCTGCGCTTCCTATTCTTCTTCTTCCCCTGGGCAGCTGCTGCAACGCCCTACGTCTGTGTGGGTGTAGACGTGGTCAAAGAGGAGGAGGAAGATGAGGTCGTGATGGAGGTGGATGAGGGTGACTACAGGAGGGAAGATGGTGGTGAGGTGAGGACTACTATAGCGAGGGAAGTCTCCTGATGTGCTACTACTGCCTCGCGGGCCGACGTCACTTGGAGGAAAAGCTGATGCGCCAAAGGGAGCAGCTGAAGGGTGGCTGAGAAGGGCTTGAGGGTAGCGTCGCTGTACTGTGTGAAGATGTCGGTGTACTTAAGGCAAACTCCAAGCATGATCGTCTCAAGTGCCCACAGCTGTGTGCCCCCTGAGGTCCCCAGACGCGTGTAAATATGCATGGCGTGTTGCCAGTAATCCGCCGCAGGCTCTGCTGGTCCCTGAGGGAACGAGTGGAAAGCACGAATGTGTGACACATGCGTGGCGTGCGTCTCTACGGCCAGTAGGGACAACGCCGGATCCCAGCCTCCACGAGGATCAGCTCCGGTGCATGTGCCAGCCTCGCCAAGGAAGGGGCGGAAGTTGACGACAGTCTCGCGTGGCATGACATAGAGAAGTCCTCGCATGGCCCGAGCTGCTGTCAGCACCTGTGCTGGATCTGTAGACTGGTATGGGCTGTGGTAGTAAGGCCACACTCCCTCGGAAGTGGCCCACACCTGAAACAGGATCTCCCTGCAGTCAAATCCATCCTTGCTGATGTACCGTGGAGGTGGTGCCGCAAAGTCCTTTGGCTGCCGCTCTGTGGGAGAGCAACCGCAGGCTGAGGAGGGCGAGAGACGGGGAAAACTCCTGGAAGGGGGTGATCACCGGGGAAGTCAGGTGACAATCGTATCGGGGACACGGGTGGAGGTCGGATACCTGTCTGCAGCTGACGGAGGCGCTCCTGTAGAAGACGAATCTCCCGCTCCTGGGAGTCATCCTCGAAGCCTGGCATGAATGGCTCGTCATCAAGGAGGTCCGTAGGTGGTGGAGAAACCACACCAGAAGGTGAAGCAGGCGGAGCACGTGTCACTAGCACCTGGGCCGAGTGCTGGGTGGAGGCCGCAACGCCGGCAGCTCCCTCAGAAATCCGTGAAGGAGCCGTGGACTGAGCACGCAGAAGCTCAGTCAGCGTGCGGATGGCGTCAGTCTGCTCTCGCTGCAGACAACGCATCTCCTCCTGCTTGCTGCGCAGGTCGGCAACGGCCTGTGAGCGAGGGCTCAATACCCTTGAGGAAGAGGAGGAGGGATCACCTGGTCCCTTGTCCTTGTCGTCGAGCGAACTTATGTCGCCGCTCACTATGGGACGACAGGTCAATTTTTCCGGATTTCAAAACCGTCTGCGTTTCTCGAGGATTTGAAACGCTGGCAACATTTCACTTTCCGGGTGAAAACTTGGCTAAGTGTAATGCTGACGTCAGCATGACCTGATGATGTCAGCAATCAACAATGCTGATGTCAGCTCGTCCCCTCCTTTTTTTTGTGTCGATTCTGCGCGCGTGTGGAGCCACTTCGCGGTGGCGCGTAGCAGCTCCGCGGAAGCTGCGCAAGAGCTTTCGCCCAGCTACTGTTGTAGCTGTGCTGTCAGTTGCAGCAGCAGCTGCGTAGCTGCATGTGCAACGGTGGCAGCAGCGGCTGTGCTGCTGTTGCTGCTGCTGTGCACTGCGGCTGCTGCTGCGCTGCAGCTGCTGCTGGCTACCGCCGCCGCACGCTGCTGCTACTGCCACTGCTGCGCTGCTGCTGCCGCCGTGACTGCCGCTACTATTGCTGTGCCGTTGCCGTTGCTGTCGCTACTGCGCTGCTGCTGCCGACGCTGCTGCTGTGCTACAGGTACCGCCGCTGCTGCCACACTGCTGCTGCGGCCGCTGCTGCTGCGGTGCTGTTGCCGCCGCCTCAGCTGCTGCTGCTCTGCTGCTGCGGCTGTGGGAGGGCGGCTGCACGCACCGCAGCCGTCACCCACCTTTACGTGGCGATACACGCCGCTGCTACTACATTTGCAGCCGCGATCTCACGTGGTGGGTGGAGTACGTTGACGGCGACCGGCCGTCTCCAACAGATCCCAGAAAGTCTGCTGCAGCGGTGACTCTCACTGTGGCTGCTCTGCTGTGTCTCTGCTGTGCAGCTCAGTGAGAATTATCTCAGTGCTCTGATACCATGAGAAAGTGCATAGAAGCTTCCTAGGAACACAGCCGCTGACCGGGCATCAGTGCCTGGTCAGACGGTAACGACAGTCACAGGTCGTACACACAACGGCAAGGGTTTGGCTAGGAGACACAAGACACAGTGTCAGAATGCTTCAGTATAGCATATGCAGAGAGAAATGACAAATGACAGGTCCAAGGCATAAATACTTGCCGCGGCGCACGGCGGGTGTCGCACGCGGCAGTCCAAGAGCTGTCCTAAAACCGGCCGAAAACCACTGTTTTGGCCGTAACTCTGCGCACACATGTCAGAATCCTACGCCGTCTGAACCTAGACGTGCAGAATCAAAAGAAAAACACTACGCCTGGTCACATGCATGCATCCATTGAATGACAGTGAGCATACAATGCAAAAACATGCAAATGGGCCTCATGGCCAGTTCGCCGAAAGACGCCTGCAAGATGTAGAAGACACGGCAAAGAGTCCCGGTGGCATCTGGGGCTCTGGAACAGTGGTCGGTCAGCTCCAAGCTGGTAGTCCGCCGCCTGTCGTCGCGTCGGTGTCACCAGGGCCGCCTGCCTCAGGGATCTGCACGAATATGGACACGGCCGAGTGGTCACAGTAAACTGTACAGGAACGGCACAAAGCACAACACCTCCCTCTGTCCCTCCCTCTCTCTCTCTCTACCTCTTTCTCTCTCTACCTCTCTCTCTCTCTCTACCTCTCTCTCTACCTCTCCCTCTCCCTCTCTCTCTCTCTCTCTCTCTGTATATATGTGTGTGTGTGTCTGTCTCTATCTCTCCCCCTTCCATCCCCATCCTCCTCTCTCCCCCCTCTCTTTCCCTCTCTCTCTCTCCCTCTCTCTCTCCCCCCCGCTCTCTCTGTCCCTCTCTCTCTCTCTCTCCCCTCCCCCTCTCTCTCTCTGTCTCTCCTCCCTCCCTCCCTCCCTCCCTCCCTCTCCATCACATGCCTCCCTCCTCTCTCCCTCCTCTCTCCATCTCTATACCTCACTCCAATACATGTAGCCACTCCTCATGTCCCAGAATTGGCCCTGCATATTCGGAAATCCAAATGATAACACTTGCTGCTCAACGTAAACGTTCCCTTCTTTGATGGAATGTGTAGAAGACGTACAATTTCCCCCCACATTTCCCAAACATGAAGAGTGACGAATTCAAAGCGAGGAAGTAGTTCTATGTGTGTGATTTGTTGTGTTAGTGAGGGTGACCTCAGGACTTGCGGCCCCTCGCTTGTCGAGGTGCTATACCATCGGGTGATTGCAGCAACATCATCAGTGTCTGCAGACATGTCATTGTGTGTTCACTCCAATATGCTCAATGACCAGCTCCCGAGGCCATTCTCAACATTGTGAACTTTGCTTGTTCTTTGTTGTGTCATGTGGAGCTTTGATTTGTGCATTTGGTGCTCTTTTCCGTTTGTCGTACGCATAATCTCTTGTTGTGATGTGAGCCGTCCCCGTGTGTCTGTGTAACTTAGTGTGATCACTTAGTTGTGTCAATGCTTGTGCACATCCCTGATGCATAAGCAGCTGACGTTGGAGCATAGATGAGTGGTGACCGCACCCATCAGTAGCACGCAGACAGTTGCCACGACGTCTTGGGTGCTTGTTGGGGTGTTACGTAAGTTTCCTTTTTCGCTAGGGTTTTCCCGCTAGACTTGCTTTTTACCCAATATGCATGTTCTGCATTTTGTTTCCACCGATCGGTGCTCGGCCTATGTGAGTGACTAGTCGTAGCGTCCGGCTCCAGATTTTGCATCTTTGAGTTCAAACGGTGTTGTGGGTGGATGGTTGTGCGCTGTGTTTTGGCCGAAACAGTGGATTTTGGCGGGTTTTAGGACAATTTGACCCTGCCTTGTGCATCACCCGCTGTGTGGTAGCATGTAATCATACTGTATCCTTATCAGTTATGATTTCTCTCTATGTTACACAGCTATTGGAACTTATGCGAGCGCGTCGACCTAGCCTACTCCTCCTAGTTCTTGCACGTCCTTGCATATTCGTGTGTTAGCTGACTCGATAGTGTGGCTACGTCAGCGATAACAAGGTTACAAACCTTCCTAGTAGTTTCCAATGGTATCAGAGTGGCGAGACCTTTCTCATGGAGTTGCACTTGAAAGATGCAGCACCGCCAGCCGTAGTGACCGTAATAGCGGTATTCTGGAACCTGTTGTAGCAGAAGTCGACTGTAGAGACGTCATCCCGACACCAAAAGCAATGGTGTCACCATGGGAACGGAAGGGATAGCAATTCCAAAAGTGGGATGAGTCACTTTTATCGCCGTAGCAACATGAGCTGCGGCAACGATGACTTGCAGAAGCTATTGGCCTTATTATTTAAGCGATTGGCCTCATTATGCAAGCAGCTCTATTCAGAAAGCTGATGCCCTCAGACTTTGATTGCAGTTAGAGCCATGTGTGATCTACTCTGTGTCAATCCCCAAGAGACCGTGGTGGACTTGTGTCCTTTTGTGGACGCTTGTGGGACAGGTGACGGGGTCGACCCCGAGAAGATGTGTCGAAGCTTCCTAGTGACAAAGCCGCTGACTAGGCGTTAATGCCTGGTCAGACGGTGACGACTGTCACAAGTCGTACACTCAACGGCAAGGGTCTGGCAAGGAGACACAATGCAAAGTGTCAGATTGCTTTAAAAGAACTTGCAGAGAGAAATAACAAATGACATGTCGATGGCATAAGTACATGACGCGCTGCACGGCGGGCGTCGCATGCGGGAACATAAGGCCTGTCCTAAAACTGGCACAAAACCACAATTTTGGTCGTAACTCAGCGTAGATATGTCAGAACGCTACGCCGACTGAACCTAGGCATACAAAATCACAAGCCGAACGCTACGACTGCTCACATGCATGCATCCGGCATCGAAATGTGGAGAGACAATATAAAGATATGAAAATCGGGCCCACGACCAGTCCACCGATTAACTCCTATGTGCTGAAAAAAAATTGCAAGAGGTCCCAGATAGTCGTTCAGCTCCAAGTTGGTACTCCGCCACTAGAATACGCAACGGTACCACCTGGGTCCACATCAGGGATCTGCTTGGGCATGGACACGGCCGAGTGGTCAAAGTAAACTGTACTGGTCAATAGGAACGTCACAAATCACAACACTCCCCCATGACCCAATGGTATGCATGTCCATACACGTGTATTACTGAAATGGGTGCAACAACAAGTGCAAAAACAGTTGTGACACAGACACAGACACACGTCGCACTCAACGACTCTCAGGCAAGGGGCGAAGCCCAATAGAACGAATGGCTACCAAAAACTTCCTACGTGCTAGTGCCTTCTTCAAGAAGTCAGCAAGCTACATGTGAGTGCCAACCCATGTGACAGAGATCACGTGTCACTCCACCAGATCACACACAAAATGATGCTCAACCGTAATGTGCTTCGTGTGAGTGTGAAAGACATACGATTTCTTCGCAATGGCAAAAACACTCTGGTTTTCACAACAAAGCACAATGGCAAGTACTGACTGACCCAGTTGAAAGAACAGGCGCTCCAACCACACTACCTTAGTAGCCCATGCACCCAGAGCAACACACTCTGCCTTCGACGAGCTACGTGCAATGCAACCATGCTTCTCGCCGCGCCAGGACACAGTGGTACCACCGAGCATGAACACATAACCAGTGCGACTGTGTCCATCTAGACTCTAGGCCAAGTCGCTATCGGTGTAGCTGTCAAGAACCACCGAACACTGACGGTGAAAGCAGAGTCTGAGGTATGGTGTGGAGACCGCGTACGGCACCACTCTTATAGCCGCATGGAGGGTTCTACCATGTGGAGCCTGCGAAAACTGTGCAAGGAGGTTGACGGCAAATTCAATGTTGGGACGTGTGGTAGTGGCCAGGTACATTAGAGATCCAATGAGGCGGAGGTACAAGGTCACATCCATAATTCCCCCTAGCTATGTCAGATCGTCCACCTTTAAGGCACCTTGACCTTCAGGTGTAAGCGGTGTGGAGGTCGTGGGCACTATACCAAGTAGGTCACTGAAGTGCTCCCCCACAACACGTGCATATCAGGCCTGATGCAAGAGAAGTGTGCGACCTGTGCTGTCTCGCACAATCACCATGCCAAGAAACACCTCCACAGGACCGAGATCCTTCATCCTATTGGAAGTCCGAAGGACGGCCTTGGCCTCCTTCACAGCCTCCATGGAAGGAGGTGCGATGAGAAGGTCATCCACATAGACCAGGTTGGCAGTGAACTGCTCAGGCGTCCGTTGGATAGAGAGAGAGGGATCTGCCTCGCTCTGTACGTATGCCCCACGAATGAGGGTACCAGTTAAATCATGGCTCCACCACCAAGGAGACTGCTTGAGGTCGTGTAAGGACTTGCGCAAGAGCCAGACCTTGTCACCGTCGTCAAAGTTTGGTGGATGAGCCACATAAATCTCCTCATCTAGAGAGACATGGAGGTACGCATTGTTCACGTCCATCTTGTGTATTTCTCAGTCATGCTGAGTCACCACACCGAATAGAGTGCGAGCTGAGGTCATACGACCAATAGGAGAAAAGGTGTCAATGTAATCAATATCCTTGATCTGAGAGTACCCCTTGACGACCAAGCGAGCCTTGTGGCTTTCCAGTGAGCCATCCGGCCTCACTTTCTTGCAAAAGACCCATTTGATATGAATAGCCTTCCCCTAGGAGGAAGGTCGACCAGCTCGTAAACTTTGTGCTCTCGGATGGCACAAAGCTCTTTCTTGTAGGCCACATGCCAGGCGTCTTCATCTTGTGATGAGAGAGCTTCCATCAGTGTGCCCACATCAGGCACCATAGAGGGAGAACTTTGAGTGGCAAGTGCACACGGCTCAGTGCTGGGTCTGACGACCACAAGGTCAGCTCCTCCATCACAAGTGATATGAAACTCGCGAGTGACCAAATTGTGCCCTACAGTGTACGCTGAGTTTACCTCTGTGTGACATGTGCAGACACGCAGGCCTAGGGCCTTTGTGCCGGGATCACCACTCGCGATGCTATGAGTGGAGTGCCTGGGTGCGGGGCCTAACACCCACTAGACTACGGAGACAAATGGTCAAAGAACACGGGGCCCACGCGAGTAACCTGGGTTGGAGGGGCTCACCTCAGGCTCAGAGACAGGCACAACAACATCTGGTGAGGATTGAGGCAAAGGGGCAGGTGATGCAGTGTGAGGAGATGCATATATGGGAGACACGGGACTGGGTGTGATAGTGGGAACAGGAGTCGAGGCAAGACTACACGCAGAGGTAGGATTACTGGTGGACACAAGAATGCAATCATGGATGCTTGTGGGGTGCAAGAAAGGGCAGGTAGAAGCCGGCTGTTTTAAAGAGGTCCCTAGGCCGATAGCGATGATTACTGGGTCATGAAGAGTCGGAGACCGGGGCTCAAACGGACACATTAGCCGAACGAGAGGTGCTCGTGGGCCCAAGATTCCCCATTGGATGAGAAGCCTCAAACATAGGAATGTGCGTGACGCACAGCGACATCATCAAGGTCCGATCATGGTAAGGGAGAGACTAAAAGAAAATCTTGCCGTGGGACTCAACGATGTGACGACGGACGGGGTTAGGAAACTGCCAGGCCTTTGACCATGGGGAGATGCCCATGAAGGCACACAAGCAGCCCCGTAGAGAGACCTTGGACCCTTGCCGGTCCTCGGCGTACCACACAAAAGCCACGCATCCCCAGACATGAGCGATACGCAGATCACCGCGGGGGCAAAACTAAAGCTCGTACGATGTAACATGGTCCGGAAGAGGACCGTGTGGGAGGCGGTTCTAGACCCATGTCATGTAGGCAAATCCTTCAAAGGCAAAGGACTCCGGGAGACCGCACTCATACCGCATAGCACAAACAACATCCTCCATTATACAGTTCTTGCGCTCAGAGACACCGTTTTGGTGAGGAGTACCAAGAGAGGTGACCTGGTGAAAAACCCCATGCTCGACGAAGAAACTATCCATCTTGCCAAGAAACTCACCGTCGCGATTGGAATGGAAGGTATGCAGCGTGTGGCATGACTGGCACTCAGCCATCAGTAGCCAGAGGCAAACCGCAAGAGTGGCGTCATTCTTCTGGTGCAGGCTGTAGACCAACCGCATCCGGGTGAAGTCATCAGTTAGGGTCAGGACGTATCGACTCTGATTGGACAAAGAATCGACAAGAAGAGGACAAAGAAGGCTCGAATGGACCAACTCGAGGGGGCAAAGCGCTTGAGAATGAGAGTCACGGCAAGTGCAACGATGCATCTTACTCCAAGGGTAGAACATGCGATCGGTCTTGTGCGGTTTCTCGAAAACAGCCGCGTCAATAATGAGTGCGCGCTCTGTCCGAATGACACAGGCGACCATGCAACAGTCGCTAGTGCTCAGTAGACAGAAGACGAGTAATGAACACACAAGCACAAGGAGAGGGTGAGCAAGAAGAAGAAGAAAACTGAGAAATACGATACAGATAATGCACAACAAAGGCACAAAGGACAACAGTGCGAGTATCAATAGCTATCACAGTCGCGAAGTCTATATTGCGCTCCATAGAGAGTTCCATCAGTGTGTAGGCATGCACAAAAAGCAAGATGAGCTCAAGCTCAGGCACAAAAAGCACCTTAGAAAGACAAAGAGAACTGGGCAGACAATTGAAGCACACAACACCAACACCCTGGACCAGCAAGGAATTACCAGAGCCCGTGGGAACGGCGCTTACAGACATAACAAGATCAAGAAAAATGAAGTCACTACGACGAAAAGTCATGTGATGAGTGGCACGATAATTGATGATCCAAGTGCCACCAGATTCACGACTGGAGGACGCCAATGTACAACGGGCAATGGAACACTTGACCTCAGACGGACGCTGAGCAATAGGCAAGGAGGAACGACAAAGGGCACAGAGGTGAGACTCATAATCCTTATCGGTATTGTCACGCCCATCATCATCACATGCGAGCTATGCCCCCCTTTACAAGTCATCACGAGTGACAAGAATGTGCAAACAGACAATCTTTAAACCACCGGTCGTGATAACACACTCGCACCTTCCTCAAAACAAAGCGCCAGAAGATGACGGAGCTCCGCGATGGTGCGGTCATGCGGTTCCAGGTTGCCATTGCTCGCCGGTGGGGAAGCGGGAACCGCTGCAGTCAT
Organism: Penium margaritaceum; assembly: GCA_023375785.1. Lineage (NCBI taxonomy): Eukaryota > Viridiplantae > Streptophyta > Zygnematophyceae > Desmidiales > Peniaceae > Penium > Penium margaritaceum. Next base: position 132,871 of record SZWC01004853.1, on the reverse strand, counting down.
GGTCGCCGTGCGACCAGAGGCTGTGCTCCTTGACTCGGTCCACTGCACATTTGTAGCCTGAAGACCGTGAGTGATCAGCACCCAGTCGAGCGGCTGCTGGCACTCGGTGTAGTAATGAGGCCCTCCGTAGTTGTAGCAATGGACAATACATCCACTACTACCACCCGAAGACTACTACTGGTCCAAACCACGCTTCTTCTTACCCTTATTCCCCTTTGCCGCGGCTGTCACACCTTGCATCTGAGTCAGGATAGGCGGGGTGGAGGGGGAAGAGGAGGGTGTGCCAGAGGATGAAGGAGTGGATTGGAAGAGGGATGTTGACTCGAATGCGATGACTGCTAGAGCAAGGGGACTTGCCTGATGGGCTGCTTGAGGGCGGAAGGAAAAGCTGATGTACCCAAGGGAGGAGCTGAAGTGAGGTGGATGACGACGTGAGCACATTGTTGTTGTACCCTGAAGGGATGTCTACGTGCTCAAGGCAAACTTCAATCATGAGCGTGCAAGCGCCCAGAGCTGTGTTCCTCCTGAAGTCCTAAGACGCACTATAGCAAGCGCAATGCTGCTGCCCGCGGTTGCTACTGCCACTGGTGCTCCTTACTACTTCTAGTGATGCTTTCACTACCGTTGCGGCTGCTTGTTGCTCCTACCTTCATGCGCTATTACTGCTCGTCGGTGCCACTTCGCGCTACGAGCTGCTTCCTTTTTTTCTTTCTTCGAGTGTTAGAATGACCAGCCAGACACGGCTATTGCTACCACCTGGTGCTGCTACTACTTCTCGGCTTGCCTACTGGAGCAGGTGAATGTCGTAGCTCACCCGGTGAGGTGGTGGGGACTACGTGATGATGTCGCTACTCAAAACATCTATAGTGATTCCTAGGACATGGCGGTGCCAGTGACTCTCACGGTTGCTCTTGGTGCTGCGTCTCTGCCGTGCAACTCAGCGAGAGAGGTCTCGCTGCTCTGATACCATGAGAAGATGTTTGGAAGCTTCCTAGCAACACAGCCGCAGACTTGGCGTCAATGCTTGGTGAGACGGCGACGACAGTCACAAGTCATACACACAACGGCAAGGGTTTGGCTAGGAGACACGAGGCAAAGTGCTAGACTGCTTCAATAGCATTTGCAAAGAGAAATGACAAATGAAAGGTCCATGGCATCAGTACCTGCCGGTTTCACGGCGGGTGTTGCACGCGAAAACACAAGGTTTGTCCAAAAACCGGCCCAAACCACCGTTTTGGCTGTAAATCAGCGTAGACATATCAGAATGCTATGCCGTCCAAACCTAGACATGTTGAATCACTATCCGGACACTACGACTGGTCACATGCATGCATCCGGCATCAAACAGTGCACACACAATGCAAAGTCATGGAAATCAGGCCCACGACTAGTCCACCGAGAACTGTGGGACAGTCATCAAACTCTTACGTACTATAGAAAAACCATAGGAGGTCCCAAACAGTGTCCAGAACTGTGGGACAGTCCTTAGTCAGCTCCAAGTTGGTAGTCCACCGCCAGATGACGCATCGGTACCACGTGGGTCCGCATGAGGGATGTGCACGGGCATGGACACGGTCAAGTGGTCACAGTAAACTGTACAAGAACATCACAAATCACAATAGATCCTTGTCGCGAGCGGGAGTCAGACCTCACCTTGTTGCCAACAGAGACTTACACGACAAGGGCTGCCTGCCTTAAGGCATTGCACTTGCTACGTTAGGGAGATTTAGATTTGGCACCAGCATACTGGCATTACGTGATGCGCATCTATAGCCAACCGGGCACAATTTGAGGTTTCCAGCTCTGGACGTTCAACACTATCACTCTTGGTGCACACATGGTGTACGCTAACCTCTTTACATCGTCTATCAATCCATGTTAGAGGAGCTCTCTGATCGCCTTGAGCTGTTTCATTGGGATCTATAGTTCTTTCTTGAGAGAACAAGGGCAAAGGAGGCTACTTAGGCACATGAGGAGAGCCCCTTGGTAACAGTGATGACCACATATCCAAATGCCCCTCTCACTCTTAGCTCTTCTGCCACCACTTGTTTTTTGTCTCCATTTTCCCCACTCACACGAGCTCAGGTTGTGACCACCGTCACACAAGGGAAGAAGGAGAAAAATAAATGCGACAAGGGACATGAAAAATAGTAACAAAAACATCTAACGAGAAGTGGTAGTGGAGTTTTTGTCCATTACTGAAGTTGTGGTGGCACTCATGAATACACGGAGTGCCAGCAGTTGTTGGACTAGTGTCGGATCACACATGGCCATCAGGCCACGCAGGCACTACGGATGTCTCCCGGCTCCACTCAAGCGGACCGTGCCGCAACTGTGATAGAAATTGAGTCTTCTACCACTCTGGGAGGTCTAGGAGGTATGGATCCACAAGAGGAAATGAAAACAAAGCTTTGTTAGCTGTTGGTGCTTTACACGGAGGGAGGTGGTAGTGTGTTTTGACAACTGGGTGGTCTAAAACATTTATTCCATTATGTCTATTACAAGTGATGATGCTTGTGGGGGAGATCATTTGAGTTGTGATGAGGATGGACCTAATGCTATTGATTTTCCTGACGAGTCATAGGTTTGTTATATTCATCCTTTGCTTGAGTACTTTGCTGAGGATCCAGTTGAGCTTGGATGGTTTGTGGCATGTTTCCTTTTGTTGACGATAGGTCGTGTGCTGAGTGCGACCTGATCATTAACTTTGGTGACACCCATCACGTGACCTGTTATCATAGTGATTTGATCGTGCTCTGTCCCGTCACTTCTATTTGTTAAGTTTGTACAAGGTATGGTCAATCATTGCCTGTTTAGGGGATTCGGGTAGTATGATTTGATTAGTTTTATGGTCCTTCATACATTTCTAATGTTTTTTTCTCCTTGCTCTTGAGTTAAGCCTGCTCTCTATTCGTGCATGAACGAAGATGGGTCTCACTAATGCGCACTTTGGTGAATCCTCTGCAGTGATTCCTCTTTACACGAATGCCATTGCTCTTCGAACCTCCATTGTGGATGACCACTGTTATGTGTGTTGTTGCACTCCTCTCCTTCTTTTTCCTCTCTATACTCTGTGCATATGTTTGTCACTCTTGTTCTCTCTCCTCTTACCAATGCTTGCTACATCATCCCCTTTACAATGTGAGCTTGGAAATTGTGTCTAGGCTCTATCTGATTTAGCTTGTCCTCGGTCTTGAGGCAACTTCCTTCGAGAAGCCCTCCAAGACCGATTGTCTTTTGTACGCCCAGGGCAAGATGCATCACTACACTTACCATGACTCTCCTTTCTCTGCATTGGGTCCACTCTGACCTCCTCTATCCCCTTTCATTTGAGTCCCCCTTAGTTTGGAGTCAATCTGTTTGCACCCTAAATCTTGACTTCACCGCAATGTGATGGGTCTTTAGTCTTCACCACGAGTGATTTTGCTTCGCACCCTTCACACGTTCTTCTCGGATTGTGGCGACAAGTTCTTAGGTCAGATGGACACTTTCTTTGTTGAGCATTGAGTTTATCACTGGCTCTCTACCCCCATTACACCACAACAAAATGGTGTGTCCGAGCATTGGAACTACACCATAGAGGATGTGGTTCACTCCATGCGATGTAAGTGCTATCTTGTAGAGCCCTTGGCATTTGAGGGCTTTTCCTAGATGACGTGGGTCGATAATCGCATGTCGCATAGTCATATCTTCGACCATGTCATGCTATACAAGTTGTGGTTCGACCATCATGCCGATCTCCATCTTGCTGGGGTCTAAGGTTCACTAGCATGTGTTTGGTACACCGAGGACCAGCAAGGGTCCTAGGTTTCACTTCGGAACCACATGTGTATGCCTTGGCATCTCCTCGTGGTTGAAGGTGTCTTGCTTTTGGGACCTCGTTGGCCATTGCATTGTTGAGTCTTGAGATTCTCTCTTCTTTGAGTCTCTCACCTACTGTAATCAGTCCAACATTCTATCGTAGCCAGCTAACCACGTTCCCACCTGTGTCACTTCTTCATGGGTTGGGGAGTCTAGTCCTACGGATTGGCATGTCTGGGGATCACCAACTGTGGTCGCGTCTCCAACTACACATGATTTGGCCATCTTGGATGTGGGACCGGTAGCCTCGTTGGTCTCCCATGGGACATTTGATCCCGCACAAGTGCCACTCTCCTCTGGTACACTTGATCTTGCGCTGGCGCCAATCTTGTTTGGCACAACTGATTTCATCTTGACACATTTGGTCTAGTGCCCTTGTCTGTTTCCTCTAACACATCTATTTTTGTAGAAGTGAAAAAATCTCGAGTTGCACCTATTCATGTGACATACGTGCTTCCCATATGTGCGAGCAAACACTTGTCCATGATTCTCTTGCATCCTTCTTCCTTTCATACGATTCCACAAAACTGGTAAGCTTGGTGGCATTGAGGGCTCGGTGGACGACGGATTTGGTGCCAAGATGCCTAACTCGTAGTGTTAAGAGTGACAAGCTTAGTACAATGGCCCTTGGCCTGAGTGTCCTTGTAAACCACAATAACGTGCATTTAGCATGTGATGTCGACCAAAAGTTGGTTTCTTGTGAGTTCTTGATTTCTTGCGATTTTGCAACTGATCTTGTCCTGGTTAGAGGGAGTTGCGGGTATTTGGGCCATGTAGAGCTCTCCCTCGAAGGCGCTTGATCAAGGCACCATAAAGGAAATAGAGTCGTGTTGTTCTTCCTGTGAGGATGAGCTTTGAGTCATTGTGAGTTTGTCGATCTCCCTCCAAGAGGAAAAGTTGTACAAGCTAAGTACATCTTTTGCAAGAAGGTGAGTTTTGACCGCTCACTTGATGGATACAAGACCCGCTTGTTAACAATGGCCTCTCACTTGTTCAGGGTGTGCATTTCACCAACAGGTTTGTACTTGTTGGCTGTATGACAACCCCTCGCGCCCTGCTCGGGATTGTTGCTCATCACCAATTGGAGCTATACCAGATGGATATGAACAATACCTTCCTACATGACTCTCAAGAGGAGGAGATGCATGTGGACATGCCACCATACGTTGAGGTTTGCGACAAGTTTGGGCGCTTATGTAAGGTCTTGTAGGACCTAAAGCAATTACCTTGGTAGTGAACATGGAGATCATTGGCACATGGATATGTGCCACAAATGTGCACTGCGACAATGACCCGTCCCTCTTTCCCTCTTCACCATTATCCTGGTCTATGTGGATGAACTCTAAATCATATCTCCTTGAATGGAGGGTGTGAAGGTGGCATAAGTAGTCCTTTTAATTGTCTATAGGATGAAGGGATTTGGTCTTGTAGTCGTGATACTCGGGATAGGGATCATATGTAGTTTTCATGATCAGATACTCATGTTGCATATAGAACATTACGGTTGCAATGACGGGGGTGTAGTTCCTCCGGCCTCCACCCCCGTCACACTTGACTGGTAAGATGGTGTGAAGGTGGATGATCCAACACAATTGAGAGAGACAGTGGATATGAAATTTTATTTGTGTGTCGTTAGCTATCTTATGTACTTGGCTGTGACCACACAACCCAACACTGCCTTTGTGTCAATCTCATTATGCAATTCTCGTTGTGTCTTCAAGCGAGAGCCCTTCACGCGGTTGTGTGAGTGGTGTGTTTTATGGTTTCCATTCCATATCTGTGGCTCTACTTTCATGGTTGTTGACCGCTACATACATAATAATTGGGTCCAGACTCCTGATGAGCAAAGATAGATATATCATGTGTTCCTTTTTTAAGTGGGACCGTTGTGTCATGGCGTAGCGACTAGTAAGGTTGCATACCTCATAAGAGGTTTAGTAGGTTGTACTAGGGATTGCGGCTATAAACATTAAGTGGTTGTAATGGCTATTTCATGAGTTACATCAGACAGTACCTTGCATTGTTTCATGTTATGACAACCGGAGTATTCTTGCCTTTGCAGAGAGCCTCGATGTGTTTAGCACACTCATGAAACATGTTGCTATTGAGCACAACTTTGTGTGTGATCTTATGGAGCGAGAGGTGATCTTTTTCATATGGGTGAGTACAGACATGAAGCGGGTTGTCTTCTTGACCAAATCATTAGCACGTGAAAAGCTCCTTGTGGGCATTTGTCGGCCTTGCCCCTTGCTCTAGGGTGGTTGAGAGTAAGGTATATGAGTATGGAGTGTTGAGCATGTTGATACACACTTGTGTCTAATCGACACGTGTATGGAGATGCATATCATCTTCTCATTGGGAAGTACTGTTCCCATCTTTCATATAGTTTATCATGACCAGTTGGCTATGTCCATGCTCATGCAAATCCTTGATGTGCACTAAGTTAGTATTGGAGCAATGACACCTCTCACACTCATAAGCTATGAAGCAAGCATCGTGTTTGAAGAATAGAGGGAAAGGAAAGGAAAGGTGAAAGATGGTAAGCTAATGACCTTGGCAAACGTCAAACTTCAAGACGAGTTTTGGTCAATTTAAAGTTATAGTCATTGGGCACATTTGCCGTTCAGGAGATGCGGAGACCTTTTACGACCAAGCTTTGCTGACTTGAGCATGACTATACACCTCATTTTAGGACCGATGGATCTAATCTCCTTCGAGGCTAGAATGAGGCATGGAGACTGTCGTGTCGCTTGTCCATTCATTCTATGAAAGACAAAGTTTGTGTTATGCTAAGAAGGTGAACCGCCCGTTCGATTTTGCCATTGATTCTATGATCACACCGGTTTGGTCAGCGGGAGGCGACGCGGTGACAAGGTCTGCGAGCGCTCACAAATGTTTGTTAGTGCGCCAAAATGTCATTGCAAAACCAAAGGAGGGATAACATGATTCCGGTTGATTCATTATGATGTTTTCGTCCTCAAATCCTATATGGCATGGTTCCCAACGTCCAGGAAATATCCAAAGTGCAACGAAGCGAAGAATCAAAGGCAACATCCACTATGAAGACATTCGTTTTAAAGCCTATTCGAAGAATGGTTACATCAAATTGACGTAATCATGTACGGTCAAGGAAAGTTCTCAAACTGGTTAGAAATTGGTCAAAATCACACGTGAAACTTGAAATCGCGAGAGGTGCGTAGGGAGGGGGCATCGGATAAGGATATGCGTCCGTAATATCATGATGTTTAGCTGCTAATGTTGGAAGGGGTACACCCACAAAAACTGTGAATACTAGAGCTAGGTTTTGATAACTTGAACTGGTTTCCTCTTGATGATAGAACTAGAAAAGAATCATATTCTAGGTGCAAAATTGAATAAATAACAAATGCACAACGCTGGTTCACCCTGTCAGAGATTTTGCTTACAGATGTTTTTTTTTGATTTCTTCACATAATGGCAGGAAAAGACTCCTGCCGAGCTCCAATTCATCAAATGTGAAAGATAACGTAGAGGGAATCCACATTACGGAACCACCTTTGCGGCCATGTCAGACGTACCCACGCCCAACTGAAATCCGGGTATGTTCTTAGACTTCTTGCCGTGTATGTTTTTGTACCTCAAAAGTTTAGAATTTGTTTAGTAATCCGGATTGGATTGTGCGGTGGTGCATGCCACGGTGTTCACCTTCACAAATGTTTCCTTCTCGAATACCGACGGAGGAAGCTAGGCGGAAAGGCCCGAACATACCTCATTCGCTCAACTATGCACGCTCTCTCCAGCTTACGAGGATAACATGGGAAATTGAGCTGAATACCTCAAACAATTTCTTGTTTCTCGACCGGTTGGCGAACCTGGCGTGACCCTCTAGATTATGCCTGACCCCAAAATGTTTTGACAAGTTTTGTTTCTACAGGTCAACTTTGGGATGCATTTTAAAGTAGAGTTTGCACACAAACCCATTGCCATCTACGTGTAGTCAACTTATATCGAAAGTGTACGTCCACGCTACCGTTACGTACATGACTACCACGAGTCCCTAATCTTTCTGAGTGGGCATTGACATCTTTACACAAATAGCCCATCATGCGTCAAAACCTCAATTTTATTTCAGAAGGTCGAGGGCAATTCGGCAAAGTGCCCTCATCCTCCATCAAACCTTTGTGCACTTTCTGAGAAATCCGACCACTTTTGAGAACCGTCGATAGAAGCATCACGACCTTTTGGTTTCTCTTGACTCATTGAGACATATCACGATTTATAAAGATGCATCTTGCATCTTCGCTGTCGATCCTCGAAGCCCCCCGAATTCTCGGTTGAGCCTCTAGAATTCAACCACTCACGACGTGACTCCACATGTGTTGCTTGGTGATCAACCCAACGACCCCGAGTTTGCCTCATTTGTAACTCGACATTTATATTTATGTGGATGAATTTGACAGTTATCATCGTAATGCACTTACCGCGAATCATAAGTTTCGCAAGTGTTGTAAATACTTAATCGTGTTCTGCTTAGCAGCTTCTACCAGTTCACCACCTATGCTTCATTTAGCATAACAGGTACATGACGTCTCGACAAGCACTTCTTGTGCGAACTGCTGTGATAATTGAAAATGATAACCATGGTCCTCAGATTTCAAAACTTTGCTCGAATCCGTCGATTAGCTTATGAATCCACGGTTACTCATTGATTCCTTTCCGGATACCAAGTTTTGGAGGTGCAAGAATAAACTATAACCTGTGTCAAAGCAAAAACAGAACCAAAATACGGAGACGCACATAGGCGTCACACCATTGTTGCCACATTGCGATATGCGCCCATTTTCGAAATTCCAGCGAATAACACGTTGTGGTCAAAAACACTTGCGTGACCTGCTGCCACATTGTAGTAACCCAGTTTCGCGCTCATGCAACGGATCATTCACGTAGGCTGCAATTGTACGGCCGTTTGCGGTGCAGCTGATGAAGCAACAGTAAGAGACTGCGCACTCTGACGACGAGTTGAGGGGTCGCGGGATAAGGGAGCTTAGGCTTGATGAGCGTTGGATGACGTGTCGCTTGTAAATTTGTCAAACAAAACGATGGCATCAGAGTTATGATTCAGGATGGCGGCTCGCAAATATGGTGGTAAGCTTAAGAAAACCGCAGCAAAGCCTCTCCCGCACACCCCTTGCATTAGATGTAAACCTTGCCATGGAGGGAAAGTACTAAGCTGCCATGTAGAACCTGTCCGCGCCCAACAAACCAATGTCGAAGCAAAAACAGGTCCGGAAGCTGGAGGCGCACGGGCTTCTCGCGGGAAATTCCTTCGCAGCATTCCTGCCGAGACTGCAATGCGGCAGGAATGCTGCGACGCCATAGTTCGCGGTCGGGATGCCCTACCGCATACCGCATTGAGGCAGGTGTGGAGCGGGCTCAAATTCGGTGTGCAGTTTCCTTGTTCATTCCTGTGGCTGGCGCCGGGCCCAGGTTCGTGGATTGTGGAGGGTGGCTGGCAGGAGGAAACCACGCTACGGCCCAGTCTTTTTGCAGGCTGCTCTTGGACTGCGTTCGCCACCATGAGTGGGACCACGGCGAAGACGCCGACAGACTTCCTCAAGGCCATCCGAGGCAGGCCTGTGGTGGTGAAGCTCAACTCCGGCGTGGACTACCGAGGTAAGTCTGATTCCGCCAGATATTTTGCCCTCACGTATCGTACTTGTCGTCGTGCGCTTCTGGCGTCTCCGCGCACTTCCGTGCCTGCGTGCTCCGCTGCTGTTCGGCTGGTTGGCTGTGCGCGCTCATCTTCCACAACGAACAAATTTGTCCGAGACGTTTAAAGGAACGTCTGAGACCAGTCTGACGCCACCTGCTTGCTTCCTTTATGCTCAATTGGTTTGTCCCGTCGCCGCCGCGGTCGCTTCTGCCGTCTCCTTTGCCGCTGCTGATGCCACTGCATCTGCTGCTGCTGCTCCTGCTGCTGCTGCCGCTGCTGCTGCTGCTGCTGCTGCTGCGGCTACTGCTCCTGTTCCTGTTCCTGCTGTTACCTCCGCCGCTGATGAAGTCCCTCTCACATGGTCACAGCCAGCTTGGGCTGAGTCATGAAGAAAGCGGCTGGCAGAGCAGCAGGCCCCTTCTCCAGTCCCTCAATGGACAGAGGGCTCCTGCCTCAGCCCCTTCTCCAACCTGCAGCCCATGCAAGTTGTGTTAAGCGTGAAGTGTCAGTCATTGGCAGAGGGAGAGGTCAGCGTGCCGGGCTGCTGTTTGAGAATGAAGCTGGTTTTTCACATCATGCTTACACAGGGAAGCCATGCATCCAGATGGCGATGCACCGGAAGGCTGGATGACCAATTGGACAAAGCCCTAAGAGCAGCTCCCCCCCCCTTCCCCATGGTTTAAAGCCCCGCCATTGGGGCAGCCCCTCCCCACCAATCATTTTCTTCCCGTTCATTCTCTTGGAGTGTATGAATGACGCCTTCAGCTCACATCTGCATCTAAGCAGTTATCTCCTCCAAACGATGCTTTTTTCCCGGAGCCCCTCCATCAAGTCGCACTCTCGTTTGCAGTGCTGTTCCCGAGTCGCCTACTCACGGGACTCAGGAAACACCCTCTCGCGCTCATGTAGGAGTCTCCAAACGGGAGATATACCCGAGCCGCGCTCGTTTGGAGGACCATAGTAAGCAGCATGCCAAGAGATTTTGCGCTGTCTGTGGCGCGGGACCTTGCATCGGCAACACGAAATGTACTCACACATTCTGTTTTTTTATTGTCTAAAACAGAATTCTCTCAGCGCACCACGTGCATCCGCACAATCCACCATGCTGCCTTGGCAGGAATCCTCGCATGTCTTGATGGCTACATGAACATCGCGATGGAGCAGACGGAAGAGTACGTGAACGGTCAGCTGAAGAACAAGTATGGAGACGCGTTCATCCGCGGAAACAATGGTGGGTGAGTCAGAGGCGATGTGATTGTGAGCCATTGACTGCTCTGGCAGCCTCACAAGCCTCTGCTCACGCTTTTTCTGACGCTCGTGCTCACGCTGGTGCTCGCGCTTGTGCCCAGGAGAAATCTTATGTGCAAGGTCTTAGCAGGTGGGGTGGGGTGAGTGTTTAAGCCAGATGTTTTATGTTCTGTAGGTGGGCCACTCATGATCGCATCTGCACCAGTCCCATAGGAAGTCACCATCACCTGTGCTACAGGAGTCTTCTGTGGGTTTGCAGTCTTCTGCCTACTCTGTACTAGCTGCCTCTGTAACACTGCATCATTGCTTTTCTTGCCGTTGTCGTTGCCACAGCACACACTGCTGCCGCTGCTGCTGCTGTTGCTATCCTCCTCCCCATCACAGTCGCGGTGGCCGCCACCGTTGCCGTGGCTGCTGCCGCCACCACTGCCACCGCTGCCGCCATCGTACTTTTTGCCGCTGCCATCGCTGCTGCCACTGCAGCTGCCTCCGCAGCCCCTGTTGCCCCTGCTGCCCCAGCCGCCCCCGCCGCCCCCGCCGTTGTCGCCATCGTCGCCATCGCCGTGTCCGCTGCTGTTGCCATCGCTGTGGCCGTCGCCGTTGCTGTTGCTGTTGCTGTCGCCGTCGCCATTGTCGCCCGTTCATAGTTGTCGTCCTTCTTGTTGCCACCACCGTCGTGGTCATCATCGTTGTCGTTGTCGCCGACGACGTCATTGTCGTCATCGTCATCGTCATCGTCGTCGTTTTCGTCATCGTCGTTGTCGTCATCGTCGTCGTCGTTTGTTTGTTGTTGCCGCCGCCGCCGCAGCCGCCACCGCCGCTGCCGCCGCCGCCGCCGCCGCCGCCGCCGCCGCCGCCGCCGCCGCCGCCGCCGCCGCCGTCGTCGTCGTCGTCGTCGTCATCGTCGTCGTCGTCGTCGTCGTCGTCGTCGTCGCTGTCGTCGTCGTCGTCGTCGCCGCTGTTGCCGCCGCCGCCATCGTTGTTGTCGTCGTCGTCGTCGTTGTTGTCTTCCTCGTCGTCGTTGCCGTCGCTGCTGCCGCCGCCGCCGCCGCCGTCGTCGTCATCGTTGTTGCCGCCGCCGTCGTCGTCGTCGTCGTCGTCGTCGTCGTCATCATCGTTGTCGTCGTCATCGTCGCCGCTGCCGCCGCCGCCGCTGCCGCCGCCGCCGCCGTCGTCGTCGTCGTCGTCGTCGTCGCCGCCGCCGCCGCCGCCGCCGC
>SZWC01004853.1:65626-76203 GCA_023375785.1 Penium margaritaceum | reverse complement strand
ACGACGACGACGAGGACGACGACGACGACGACGACGACGACGACGACGACGACGACGACGACGACGACGACGACGACGACGACGACGACGACGACGACGACGATGACGACGACGACGACGACGGCGGCGGCAGCAGCGACAACGACGATGATGATAGTGGCGGCAGCGGTGACAACCACGAAAAAATGATAGCACCGATAGCAATCTCGACAAAGAGGTAGGGGTGATGACGGTGGTGGTGGTGGCATCAGCGGTGGCAACAGGGACCCCTCCTGCAGCCAGTTGAAGCTCTGGCTGCAGGAGGGGTGGCAACAGTGGCGGCAGAGGGCGGCAGCTGTTGTTGCCGCCCTCAGGCAGCTCCGAAAACCCGCAGGGAGCAGCAGCTACTGCAGGTGGCGGCAGCAGGCAGCAGCGACGGTGGCAGCAGTGGCAGCAGTGACGGTCAGACGATGTCGGAAAGGCAAGAAATCTGTGAGCGACAGCATCATAGGCCTTCTCCCCTTTTCTACAGCTCATGAAAGAGCTGTATCCTGACTTTGACATACAACTTGCAAGCTACCTCTGCTCCCCTCCCCACCACGCCCTCGCCACACCCCGAACTACCTCCCACACCACAAAAAGCTGGTCCTGTCCTCAGAACCGATTGCCATCGGCATCGAACACAGAGAGTCTGCCAGGCAAAGGCCAGGAGGTCGAGGTACAGCAGAACAGAGCAACCGCGGCCACCGATACATACCATGCTGGCACACGAAGGTTCATCGCATGGTCAACTCGGTTTCTCTCGACGCGAATGCAATGTCTGTTGGACGTTCTCGATGACACACACCAACACAAAGCCCAGGTTGCACACGCTGCCCTACACAAACCGGAGAGAGCTTCTGTTCTTGAAGGTCCCCGTCTCATCACCACAACCAGACCAACCAGTCCCACACCTCTGCTGTGCGGCCAGACTATCCGGTGCTTGAACGCTAGAGTGGTGACTTCGAGTCGTATCAAGGTTTGAGAGGACCCAGCCTTCAGGTCTGGACCCTGCATTGGACATCTTTGTCATGCAATCGCATCAACTCAGGCCCCCCCCCACCCACCCCCACGTACTGTCACTGCTGCATGACATGAGTGCCGCAACCACTTGAATCGCTCATTACGAAGAAATTAGGCAGGCGGGTGTGGAGCTGGTTACCCCTCGGAGACCAGAATCGAAGACAGATAGACCACGTCAGAACAGGTGTTGAACACAGACACAAAATGGTCCAGAAAAAAAAACTACACAAACCTACCCGAACAAAAAAAACAGCGACAGTGAGGAAGCAGTGCATTTAAGGAAAACAGGGTGGTGTTAGCACACATCAAGGCAGCCTCTGGGACGAGCACATCCCGTGTTCTGGCACGACATGGTCACATCACGAGTCGTGCGGTCCGTCCGTGTGCCATAGTGACCGGAGGAGAACATGTCAGCAACGCGGCGAGCTCAAAAGCCCGAAACCTCGACTGCATGCACGGCCAAGTAAGGATGGCCCCTGGGCTGCAGCACCGCGTGCGGCACGCCGGGCAGCGAGCAAACGGTGAGATCCGACCTCGTGAATGTTTTGCAGAGAAAAGCGCTTAAAAGCGACCTGAATCTTGGTGCACGGGGCAGTGTGGGAGGCCGCGCAGGGCAGAGCAGGGCAGGGCAAGACAGCGCAGGGCAGGGCAGCGCAGAGCAGGGCAGGGCAGGGCAGGGCAGCGCTCACCTGCAGCACAGTCTGCAGCACGTTGGAGGACGTGCACGTGATGGTGGGCACGAGGGCGTGCGCAGCCGCCTTCGTGTCCAGCGCCGTGTTGATGTAGATCACGTGCAGCGACCGTGGCGTCGCCGCCGCTTCCCCCCCGAGCCACGCCTCGTACTCGGGGCTCCGTGCGGCCTCCGCCAACGAGCACCCGATTGGCCCTGGCGCCATCCTGAGCACCGGCACGTGCGCGCACCCGCCCTTGTCCAGCACCGCACGCACATTCTCCGCCATAAAGTCCACGCCAAGGACCGCCACCGCCTCACACCCGCCATCCCTCACCATCGCCAGCGCCCGGTCGGCCATAACGAGGCTGTCGGAGATCGCAATGTGCGGCCAGCCGGCCTCCCCTGGCGCCGCGGCCGCCGCTGCCAGCACGCCCTGGACCTCCGGGTCCATGTAGAAGTGCGCCACGACGCCAACCTTTTTCTCCCGCAGGACTCTGACCAGCGCCGCCACCGCCGCCGAGTCCGGCTGCAGGTACTGCGCTTGAGCCTTGGCGAACTCGCCCTGCGCCGAGATTGAGATTGTGCCGCGGGCGTCGCTGCTGCTGTCCTCGTCTTCGCAGGTGATGAGGATGGAGGGAAGCTGCTGGACCGCACTGAGTCCTCCGCCCTCCCGCTCCAGCACCCTCTGCTGCGCCGCTGCCCACCGCTGAGCCGCCAACGCCGCCGCGAGGGCTGCGCCTGGCCCCGGCCCATCCAGCTGCTCCCCTGCCACCACCGTTGCTGCCTCCGCCTGGGCGTCGGCGACCGCCTGAGCGAGCTGGAGCCTGGCTTTCTTCTGGACACTCAGGAGCATGCTGAGGATGCCCGCCGCCCTGCCTCCCGCGCCACCAGCCACCCCTGCAAAGGCAGGCCCCAAATGTGCGGTCAGGGCGGCCAGCGCGGGGCTCTTGGCAACATCGAGCGCCAGCACGTCGGCCACAGAGCACCCCGACACGATGCGGCAGAGGAGAGCGCAGAGGCCGCGCACGGTGGCCGCGTCGCTGTCCGCGCGCACCTCAACGCGCAGCAACCCCGGTGCTGACTCCGCCACTGCTGTTGAGGGAGCAGCTGCAGACAAACCGGCCGCAGCCGTCGGATCAGCAGCTTGGTCCACGAGGCCCACTGCAGCCCAGACGCGCGCTGTGCACGCCATGAGGCGCGTCTCCCTCGTGCGCTCTGCCGCGGGGAGGGAGGGGTGCGCACCGCTCCACTCAAGAACCTTGCGCAGAATAGGGAGGCGGGAGGCCGAGGATGGTGAGGAGGAGGAGGACGAGGACGAGGAGATGTCGGTGGAAGGGGGAGGCAAGGCAATATCCAAGGCATCAAGTTCCCTCACAACGTCCCACGCTCGAGCCTCGCACTCGTTGCTCTTGTCGCCATCCTCCTCTCCCTGTCCGACCCGTGCATGCCGCAACGAATTGTGCTTCTGTTGCTGCTGCTGCTGCTGCTGTTGCTCCTCGCTCGACACCACAACGCCCCCGACACCACCGGATGGCCCAGCGGCACGTGCTGATACCGTCCTGGTCGAAAAGCGGATCCTTTCCGTACCCACACAGCCGCTGCCACAACCATTCCCACCGACACTGGGCCTGGCAAGCCGCCATCTTCTCCTGTCCATGCCGCTGGTGACGCTGCTGCTGCTGATGTTGCTGCTGCAGCTCTCGCAGCAGCCGCCGTCGCCGCTGCCGCCGAGGCTGTTCCTGCAGACTGCTGGGCTGCTGACCTGAGCCCGAGAGGGCCTTCTGCATATGTGTGAGGGCACCAGACTGCTGGCCCTCGATTGCGAGGATCGGCAAGTCAGCCTCCAGTCCACAGACTTCGGCCAGGCTCGGCAGCATCGCCTGTCAGGCTGCAATGCAGCACGCCATGACAGAGGTAGGGTCAACGCCGACGACAGTCGCAAGGATGCTGGAAACGCGGAGGGTGAGGAGGAGGAAGAGGAGGTGGAGGAGGCGGACCCGGCTGAACCTTTCCTTGTCCTGCGGTTGGGCAGGCGCTGCCTGCAGCTTGATGGCAGACCATCTGACCCTCCTCCTCCCAATCTCATCTGTGTGGCATTGCTCTCGGGTGCAAAGAGCTTCACAAGCCCGCCTCCTCCCCCTCCCGGTCCTGATCCTGATCCTGATCCCGGCCTTGGGTAAGGCAAGCACGGAACGCCTCCTGCTGCTGCTGCCAACCTGCCCGGCAGTGCCACCGCGGCCTCTGCTGCAGACAGAGCCATGCCAGCTGCACTGCGCCTGCTGCCGCTCGGCTTGGCTGTGCTCTGCTTTGCTTTCCTCTCGTTTGCTTTCCCTCTCTGTCTTCCCGGTTTCTACCGATACAGGAAGAGAGCACCTGCACCTGCACCTGCACCTGCACCTGCACCTGCACCTGCACCTGCACCTGCGCTTGCGCCTGCAGCCGTGCCCTTGCCCTTCTGCCCCACTGAGGCCAGTCACTGTGGACGTACCCAGCAGGTTGCGGAGGCGAGCAGGGGTAGTGCGGAGCAAATGCAGGCAGCTGGTGAGGGGCGACCGAGGGAGGAGGAGGCGAAGCAGGAGCTGAGAGGTACGAGGGGGAAGGTGAGAGAGTTGCAGCAAAAAAAAGAGAGAGGAAGACGCAAGAGTCAGCGAACTCCGGGCAAGTGGAGCGGACACGGGAGGCGGACAGTCAGACTGTCACTCAGAAGGAGGACGAGGAAACTGCTGGGTTGGGCCTCGACTAAGGGATCGCGAGGGGGGAAGGTCCCTTCGATCCCTTATCCACCCCTCGGTCCGCAACGGGGTCGACCCTCCATCTGGCCTCCACCACACGCCACACCACACACCACGAAGATAAAGTAGGCAAGGCAACGCCCACACGCCCTCCCAACGCCGTAACGAGTCACGACAGGCTGAAAGCAGCGGAGCAGTGTTAGAGCAGAGCTCAAGACTGGAGGACAGGGGGGGGGGGGGGGGGGGGAGGGGGACAGCCCAGGAGGGCGGGGCAGGCCAAAGAGAAATCGAGATTCACTGAGGCGATTGGAGAGTCGGACAGGCCCTTGGCAGTGGAGAGAAGACGAAGAAGACGCAGATGCGGACTTTCGCTGCCGATCCGCTCTGGAAGGTGGCGCGTCGAGAGCACAGACAAGAAGACTCCTAGAGAGACACCAGCGGCCGGACGCAGGAGCTCTCAAGCTCCGAAGCGTCGGTACTAGGTGGCAAGAGAGGTACCGAGGGACAGGAGCACGGAGGAAGGCGCGGCTGCGGCTGTGTTACACGCCCACTGGCGTGTTTGCGTAGTGCGACGAAAGCTTCGCCCAACGAGCGTTTTCACACCGTCCACGTCACGGCTGCCGCAAAGAGTCACGCAAGGATTCGACACGGAGCGTTGGGCCTTCTCCCCTTGGGCGGAACAGCTGTGGTATCCACGGAAGAGAAGGTTTGTAGATCCCATATTGTACCATGGCAGTACCACGCCGACCGGTCGAAGGAGCCACGTGGCTCGAGCGAGGTAACCTGGGACTTTGAGCGGTGAGATGGGGTGGTTTGAGGGTTGGAGACCCTCAAACATCATGGTTTTGGTCTATTCGGCCAAGGATTCCGTCGAATCCTTTGCATTAGCATTAGAGATCCATAACTCAAATCCCACGTTGGGATTACCAGAGATGCCGAGGCGGCTCTCACTCCTCTTGGGGGGGGGAAGGGGGGGGGGGGGGGGGGGGGGGGGGGGGGGAGTGTAGTGTGGCAGCTCCATGCCGACTGGTCGAAGGTGACAAAGTGCGTAGAAGCTTCCTAGCAACACAGCCATTGACCGGGCGTCAGTGCCTGGTCAGACGGTGACGACAATCACAGGTCGTACACACAGCGGCAAGGGTTTGGCTAGGAGACACAAGAAACAGTGTCAGAATGCTTCAATATAGCATATGCAGAGAGAAATGACAACTGACGGGTCCATGGCATAAATACCTGCCGCGGCGCACGGCGGATGTCGCACGCGGCAGTCCAAGAGTTGTCCTAAAACCGGCCCAAAACCACTGTTTTGGCCGTAACTCTGCGCACACATGTCAGAATCCTTCGCCGTCTAAACCTAGACGTGCAAAATCAAAAGACGGACGCAGCGACTGGTCACATGCATGCATCCATCGACAGACAGCGAATATACAATGCAAAAACATAAAATGGGGCCTCATGCCCAGTCCGCTGAAAGGCGCATGCAAGACGTAGAAGGCACAACAAGAAGTCCCGATGGCATCTGGGGCTCTGGAACAGTGGTCGGTCAGCTCCAGGCGGGTAGTCCGCCGCCTATCGTCGCGCCGGTGTCACCAGGGCCGCCTGCCTTAGGGATCTGCACGAGTATGGACACGGCCAAGTGGTCACAGTAAACTGTACAGGAACGGCACAAAGCACAACACTCCCCCATGACCCGATGGTACGCATGTCCATACGCGTGCAGCACTGGTACAACCACATAGTGAGTGACACAGACAGATGAGACGCCAACGTACATCCCACACTCAACCACTGTCACGCACGGGGCGAAGCCCAACAGAACGACTGGGTACAAGGAACTTTCCGCGGGCAAGTGCCTTCATCAAGAAATCAGCACGCTGCAAGCCAATGCCAACCCACATGATGGAGATCACGCGTCGCTCCACCAGATCACGAACGAAGTGATGCTCAACCGCAATGTGCTACGTGCGAGCATGAAAAACACCAGAGTTCTCCGCAATGGCGAGAGCACTCTGGTTGTCGCAACGCAACACAATGGCGGGTACTGGCTGCCCAAGCTCAAGAAACAAGCGCTGCAGCCAAACTGCCTCAGCAGCCCCTGCCCCCAATGCCACATATTCTGCCTCCGACGAGCTACGTGCGATGCAGCCCTGCTTCTCGCTCCCCCAAGACAAAGCGGTACCACCGAGCAGATACACGTAGCCAGTGCGACTGCGCCCGTCAGGGCTCCAAGCCCAGTCGCTGTCAGTGTAGCCGTCAAGGACCACCGAACGCTGCCGACGAAAGCAGAGTCCGAGATACGGCATGGAGACCACGTACCGACCACTCGCACAACCGCGTGAAAAGCTCTTGCACGTGGAGCCTGCGAGAACTGAGCGAGGAGGTTGACGGCGAACGCGATGTCGGGACGCGTGGTAGTGGCCAGGTACATCAGAGATCCGATAAGAAGAAGGTACAAGGTCACGTCCACTGTCTCCCCCAGCTGTGTAGGGTCATCCACCTTCAAGGCATCTTGCCCATCAGGTGTGAGGGGTGTGGAAGCGGTGGGCACTACACCAAGGAGATCGCTAAAGCGCTCCCCCACGACTCGTGCGTATCGGGCCTGATGCAGCAATAGTGTCTGATGTCTGCGATCTCACACGATCTCCATAACAAGAAACACCGATATAGGACCGAGGTCCTTCATCCTGTAGGCAGTCTGCAGGACAGCCTTTGCCTCCTTCACGGCCTCCAGGGACGGAGACGCGATCAGAAGGTCATCAACATAGACCAAGATGGCGGTGAACCGCTCGGGTGTCGGTAGGATGAAGAGTGAAGGGTCTGCCTTGCTTTGTACGTATCCTACGCGAGTCAAGGTGCCAGTGATCTCCCGGTTCCAACACCGTGGAGACTGCTTGAGACCGTACAAGGACTTGCGCAAGCGCCAGACCTTGTCACCGTCCTCAAAGCCTGGTAGCTGAGCCACGTAGATCTCCTCATCCAAAGAACCATGGAGGAACGCGTTGTTCACATCCATCTGGTGTAGTTCCCAGTCATGCTGAGCCACTACAACGAACAGAGCTCGAGCTGAGGTCATGCGGCCGACAGGGGCAAATGTGTAAGTGTAGTCAACTCCCTCAATCTGAGAGAACCCCTTGACGACCAAGCGGGCCTTGTAGCGTTTCAGTGAGCCATCCGGCTTCACTTTCTTGCGAAAGACCCACTTGACCTGAATCGTCTTCCTCCCAGGGGGAAGGTCGACCAGCTCGTAGACTCTGTGCTCTCGGATGGCGCGAAGCTCATCCTCGCAAGCAGCTCGCCAGGCCTCAGCATCCTGCGATGAGAAAGCCTCCCTCAATGTGCTCGGGTCAGGCGCCATAGAGGGGGAACTCTGCGTGGCAACTGCACACGCCTCGGTGTCAGGTCTGACGGCCACGAGATCAGCTGCTGCGTCACAGGCGATATGGAACTCGCGAGTGACCAGGTCGTGCTCTATAGGGCACGCTTGGTGTACCTCTGAAAGCTCAGTGCGGATACTCAGGCCTAAGGCCTTTGTGCCTGGATCACCGCTTGCGATGCTGCGAGAGGAACGCCTGGGTCCGGGACCCGACGCTCGCTGAGCTCCGGAATCCAGTGGTCGAAGGCGACCACCGGGCTCACGGGAGTAACCGGAGGTCGAGGGGCGCACCTCAGGCTCAGGAACAGGTACGACCACAGGGACAGGAACGACCACAGCTGGTGAGGGCTGAGACGAGGCAGCCGGAAATGCCATGCGAGGAGAAGCGTGTGTGGGGGACAGTGAGCTGGGACTGACAGCTGGCCCGGACACTGAGACAGGAGTGTCAGGCGACGTAGGGACAGGAGACGTAGGGACAGGAGTGGGCTGGGCTTGGTCATACACCGGAGCAGGGGTGCCAATGGACACAGGTGATGATGTAGGAGGAGGCGTGAGAGTAGCGGTACCTATGGGGTGTGAAAGAGGCTGAGCAGACGGGATCTCTAGACCAACGGCAATGATAGCCGGGTCATCAAGTGCTGGAGATCGAGAGGGGACTCGAGCGGACACATCAGCCGGACGAGAAATGGTCACAGGCGGAGAAATCTCCCCCATCTGCCGAGGACCCTCACAGGAAGGGACATGAGCTGCGGAGAGAGCTATGATCGAAGCCAGATCACGGTATGTGAGAGACTAAAAAAACAGCGCGTCACGGGACTCAATGACACGACGGCGAGTGGGGTCCCAAAAGCGCCAGGCCTTCGACCGCGTGGAGATGCCGATGAAAGCACATAAGTGGCCCCGAGGGGAGACCTTGGACCCCTGCTAGTCCTCGGTGTACCACACGGAGGCCAGGGAACCCCAGACGCGCGCGAGACGAAGATCAGCACGATGGCCAAACCAGAGCTCGTACGGTGTAACATGATCCGGAAGCGGACCATGCGGGAGGCGGTTCCAAACCCACGTCATGTAGGCAAAGCCCTCGAAGGCGAAGGACTCCGGGAGACTGCACTCAGACCGCATGGCGCGGACCGCATCCTCCATGGTGCGGTTCCAGCGCTCACAGACACCGTTCTACTATGGGGTAGCAGGAGCGGAGACCTGGTGAAAAATGCCGTGCTCTGCAAAGAAGGAGTCCATCTCACCGAGGAACTCGCCGCCGCGATCTGAGCAAAAGGTATGTAGCGTGTGGCGAGACTGACGCTTAGCCATCACGAGCTAGAGCCGAACCGCAAGGGCAGCGTTGCTCTTTTGACGCAGACTGTAGACCCACCGCATCCGGGTGAAGTCATCAGTCAGCGTCAAAACATACCGGCCCCTCTCGGACAGCGACTCGACCGGGAGAGGACCGAGCAGGTCCGAGTGGACCAACTCAAGGGGCCGCTGCGCTCGGGAACGCGAATCAGGGTAAGTGCACCGGTGCATCTTTCCCTGAGCGCAAAAAAGACAATCGGTCTTGGGTGGCTTCTCGAAAGAAGCCACGTCAAGACTTAGAGCGGGCTGTGTCCGGATGAGCTTCGACACAGTGTCGGAGCCCACGTGACACAGACGTCGGTGAGGCAACCGCTGGTGTTCCGGGGATAGAACACCACTGACAAAAACACGACCAAAGGAGGAGGGAGAGCAAGGGGAGGAGGGCTGAGCAATGCGGTACAAGTCATCTACGACTGAAGCGCGCAGGACAATGCTACGGGTGTCAAGAGCAGTCACAGTCGCTGAATCAGCGGTATGCTCAACGGAGAGACCCATCAGAGTGCAGGCACGCACATACAACAGACTGAGCTCAAGATCAGGCACAAACAGCACGTCAGAGAGATATAGGGGGCCAGACGGACCATCAAAGCATACAACCCGGACACCGTGGACCGGTAAGGACTGACCAGAGCCTGTACGAACAGAACGGACTGTCGTGACAGGACCAAGTACCACAAAGTCACTACGACGACACGTCATGTGGTGGGTGGCACCGGAACCGATGATCCAAGTGCCACCGGAGTCACGACTGGTGGACGTCACTATACAACGAGCAATGGAACACTCGGCATCAGAGAGACGCTGAGCCGTCAGTGGGAAGGAACGACGTACATCACGAAGGTGAGACTCATGAATCCAGTCAGTGCAGTCAGGCCCTACATCATCACATGCGGACTGTGATCCCCCACACGTGTCATCACGAGTCACGAGGACGGATGAACAAGCAGTATGTGACCCACTCGACGATGACAACACACTCGCACCTCCCTGAAAGCGAAGCGCCAGAAGATGACGAAGCTCGGCGATGGTGCGGTCACTTGGGTCTGGATCACTGCTGCTCGCTGGTGAGGACGCAGGAACAACTGCAGTCGTGGTCGCCGCGCGTCCAGAGGAGTGTGCGGGCGACGTGCCGGACGCGGTGCGAGCAGCATGGGCAGCCTGAAGTCCGCGAGTGATGTGCCCCCAGTCAAGCGGCTGCTGGCACTCGGTGTAGCGATGGGCACCTCCACAGTTGTAGCAATGCACAGAACGGCCACTGCTACCACTGGATGACGACTGCTGCTGACCCGATCCACGCTTCCTATTCTTCTTCTTCCCCTGGGCAGCTGCTGCAACGCCCTGCGTCTGCGTGGGTGTAGACGGGGTCGAAGAGGAGGCGGATGATGAGGTCGTGATGGAGGTAGAT
>SZWC01004853.1:48432-65612 GCA_023375785.1 Penium margaritaceum | reverse complement strand
GCAGCATGGGCAGCCTGAAGTCCGCGAGTGATGCGCTCCCAGTCAAGCGGCTGCTGGCACTCGGTGTAGCGATGGGCACCTCCACAGTTGTAGCAGTGCACGGAACGGCCACTGCTACCACTGGATGACGACTGCTGCTGACCCGATCCACGCTTCCTATTCTTCTTCTTCCCCTGGGCAGCTGCTGCAACGCCCTGCGTCTGCGTGGGTGTAGACGGGGTCGAAGAGGAGGCGGATGATGAGGTCGTGATGGAGGTAGATGTGGGTGACTGCAGGAGGGAAGATTGTAGTGACGCGAGGACTGCTACAACGAGGGAAGTCTCCTTATGTGCTACTGGTGCCTCGCGGGCCGACGTCACCTGGAGGAAGAGCTGATGAGCCCAAGGGAGCAGCTGTAGGGTGGCTGAGAAATGCTCGAGAGCATCGTCGCTGTACCGTGTGAAGATGTCGGTGTACTCTAGGCAAACTCCGAGCATGATCGTCCGAAGTGCCCACAGCTGTGTGCCCCCTGAGGTCCCCAGACGCGTGTAAATACGCATGGCACGTCGCCAGTAATCCGCTCCAAGCTCCGCTGCTCCCTAATGGAGCGAGTGGAAAGCACGAATGTGTGACGCACGTGTAGCGTGAGTCTCTGCGGCCAGTAGGGACAACGCCAGATCCCAGCCTCCACGAGGATCTGCTCCGGTGCCTGTGCCAGCCTCGCCGAGGAAAGGTCGGAAGTCGACGACAGTCTCGCGTGGCATGGCGTAGAGAAGTCCTCGCATGGCCCGGCCTGCTGTCAGCACCTGTCCTGGATCTGTAGACTGGTATGGGCTGTGGTAGTAAGGCCACAGTCCCTCGGAAGTGGCCCACACCTGAAACAGGATCTCCCATCAGTCAAATCCATCCTCGTTGATGTACCATGGAGGTAGTGCCTCAATGTCCTTTGGTTACCGCTCTGTGGGGAGAGCAACCGCAGGCTGAGGAGGGCAAGAGACGGGGAAAACTCCTGGAAAGGGGTGATCACCGGGGAAGTCATGTGACGGTCGTATCGGGGATACGAGTGGAGGTCGGATACCCGTCTGCAGCTGACGGAGGCACTCCTGTAGGAGACGAATCTCCCGCTCCTGGGAGTCATCCTCGAAGCCTGGCATGAATGGCTCGTCATCAAGGAGGTCCGCATGTGGTGGGGAAACCACACCAGGAGGTGAAGCAGTCGGAGCACCTGTCATGGGCACCTGAGCCGAGTGCTGGGTGGAGGCCGCAACGCCTGCAGCTCCCGTCAGAAATCCGCGAAGGAGCCGTGGACTGAGCACGCAGGAGCTCAGTCAGCGTGCGGATCGCGTCATTCTGCTCTTGCTGCAGACGACGCATCTCCTCCTGCTGGCTGCGCAGGTCCCCAGTGGCCTGCAAGCGAGGACTCAATACCCCTGAAGAAGAGGAGGAGGAATCACCTGGTCCCCTGTCCTTGTCGTCGGGCGAACTCATGTCGCCGCTCACTATGGGATGACAGGTCAAGTTTGCCGGATTTCAAAACCGTCTGCGTTTCTCGAGGAGATGAAACGCTGGCAACTTTTGACTTTTAGGGTGAAAATTTGGGGCTGTGTAATGCTGACGTCAGCAAGTGGTTGCTGACGTCAGCACGACCTGATGATGTCAGCAATCAACAATGCTGACGTCAGCTCTTCCCCTTCCCTTTTTTTTTCTTTTTTTTTCTTCTCACGGTTCTGCCGCTATACGGTGGCGTGTAGCTCCGCACAAGCTGCGCAGCAGCTTCTGCCCAGCTGCTACTGCAGCTTTGCTGTCAGCTGCAGCAGCAGTTGCGTAGCTGCGTGTGCAGCGGTGGCAGCAGCGGCTGTGCTGCTTCTGCTGCTGCTGCTGCTGCGCGCGGCGGCTGCTGCTGCGCGCGGCGCTGCTGCTGCGCGCTGCAGCTGCTGCTGGCTGCCGCCGCCGCTCGTTGCTACTGGCTGCCGCCGCCGCGCGCTGCCGCTGCTGCCACTGCTGCGCTGCTGCTGCCGCCGCGACTGCCGCTGCTGCTGCTGTGCCGCTGCCGCTGCTGCGCTGCTGGTGCCGACGCTGCTGCTGCGCTGTTGCTGCCGCCGCTAGTGCCATGTTGCTGCGGCGGCCGCTGCTCCTGCACTGCTGCTGCGCTGCTGCTGCGCTGCTGCTGCCGCCGCCTCTGCTGCTGCTGCTCTACTGCTGCGACTGTGGGGGGAGGGGCGGCTGCACACACCGCAGCCGCCACACACCTCTGCGTGGCGGTACACGCCGCTGCTGCTGCCTCAGCACCTGCGATCTCACGTGGTGGGTGGAGTACGTGGACGGCGACTGGCCGTCTCCAACAGGTCCCAGAAGCTCTGCTGTAGCGGTGACTCTCACTGCTGCTCATCTGCTGCATCTCTGCTGCGCAGCTCAGTGAGAACTTTCTCACTGCTCTGATACCATGACAAAGTGCGTAGAAGCTTCCTAGCAACACAGCCGTTGACTTGGCGTCAGTGCCTGGTCAGACGGTGACGACAATCACAGGTCGTACACACAGCGGCAAGGGTTTGGCTAGGAGACACAAGACACAGTGTCAGAATGCTTCAAATTAGCATATGCAGAGAGAAATGACAACTGACAGGTCCAGGGCATAAATACCTGCCGCGGCGCACGGCGGGTGTCGCACGCGGCAGTCGAAGAGCTGTCCTAAAACTGGCCCAAAACCACTGTTTTGGCCGTAACTCTGCGCACACATGTCAGAATCCTACGCCATCTGAACCTAGACGTGCAGAATCAAAAGACGGACGCAGGGACTGGTCACATGCATGCATCCATTGACTGACAGCGAGTATACAATGCAAAAACATGCAATGGGCCTCATGCCCAGTCCGCTGAAAGGCGCCTGCAAGACATAGAAGGCACAACAAGGAGTCCCGGTGACATCTGGGGCTCTGGAACAGTGGTCGGTCAGCTCGAGGCAGGTAGTCCGCCGCCTGTCGTCGCTCCGGTGTCACCAGGGCCGCCTGCCTCAGGGATCTGCACGAGTATGGACACGACGGAGTGGTCACAGTAAACTGTACAGGATCGGCACAAAGCCATGTGGCTCGAGCGGGGTCACGTGGGACTATGGGCGGTGAGACAGGATGGCTTGAGAGTTGGAGACCCTCAAGTACCGTGGATTTGGCCTAGTTGGCCAAGGATTCTGTCGAATTAGTTGCACACACCTGTTACATCCGTAAACTCCAGGGGTGAGCATTTATGTTCGTACATTTATGGTCCACCACATGTTGATCTCAATATTTGTACACCGTTTGGTCGAGGGTATTCTGGTCACTTGCTCAGACCTTCAATGTTTTGTTCCCAAAGGTTCTAGCAACTTCGACCGGTTTCTAGAATGGTCGACAGAAGTGTCACGACCGTATCGATGTTTTGAAACTGTTTAATCAATCTCCCGACGACGCACCTCGATATTTTCAATCCCCTTGACTTCTCTGCGGAGCTTCTCGAAGCGACCACTCACGGCGCGACCTCGCACGGGTCGCTCGGCCCCAGCATTGAAGACCCAATACATGCCTTATTGTGATTCTTTTCATTGTTTACATGCACTCAACTTGTTCGACACTTGTTATTGAAGTACACTTACTTCTCAATACTTATCCCATTCTACTACTCTGCATCTCATCCATGTGAACCACCTACGTTCCACTTGGCGCAACACTTGGTATCAGAGCGCAGCAGCATTGGAGGAGAGTCCGATGCGTTAGCTACCAGGCGACAGCCTCACATGAGTCTTTGCAAGCTTTGCGACAACGGCGAACGTAGCGAGCGCATTCAACTACGAGTCGCAATTATCGACGAAGACTCGGGCGATGGAGGAACAGTAGCACGCAAAGAACGATGCTCTTCAGGAAAATCAGACAATAGCGGCAAATCATGCAGCAAATGGCATGGCACCAATGTAACATGGCAACCTCATTTTGGTACAAAACAGGTCTCTACCCCTTGGGTGGAACCAAACCAAAAGCACCAATTGAGTATTATACACACCCGAACAGGAAATCTGGGCAAGTCGAGTAGTACCTTGAATACATGTATATATATATATATATATATATATATATATGTCAAGTCANATGGCATGGCACCAATGTAACATGGCAACCTCATTTTGGTACAAAACAGGTCTCTACCCCTTGGGTGGAACCAAACCAAAAGCACCAATTGAGTATTATACACACCCGAACAGGAAATCTGGGCAAGTCGAGTAGTACCTTGAATACATGTATATATATATATATATATATATATATATATATATATATATGTCAAGTTAGCATTTCCCCTTCTGCTGATTGGTTAGTAGTTAGATGTCGTGGAAGAGGATGTATCCTCCAGGTACATGCGATGACATCAACATAGCAAGAAAACATCTTGCACCTTCCTACCCCATGACGATATGTTGGTCAGTGAGTCACGCTCCCGCGCGCACCCTGTGGGATTGTGCCCACCGGTCTAGCCATCGAGGCCAACCATTCCATTCAGAAGGGCTTTCTGCACTCGCCTACCCAACTACAACGTCAGCTCGTTACCATGGCATCCGAGCCACGAGGCCAAGTGTGAGTCGCGAGCCACCATGCCATGGCATGAAAACGTCATGGCATGCTTTGACGGCGCTCTACAGGAGCGTAATGACCTTGCATGAAAACTGGACGGTCCCGAAGCCATAAAGCTCCTTGCTCACTAGGCTAGACGCGACGTCCCATTGTTGCAAAACAAAGTTTGGCACTTTCGAATCACCCAGGCCTTGTCATGGCATTTTGGAGCAAGCTAAGGAGGCGCCATCTAAAGAAAAAAACCTTGTGTAGGCCACACCACGGTATCCAGATGGTTAATCCTCTGGACAACGAGGGTAACACCATTGGGGTACAAGTCAGGCGCAGTGCTTGTACCCTAGACACATCTCTAACTTTGGAGATTCTGAATTGTGCTTATGGAGGCGTTGATTCTTTACAATGGTAAAGAATCAAGGGTAAAGAACCCATCCATCTATGGTGTATTGCACATAAACTCTAAGGGTTGACTCATGCACCGAGCATCCTTGACGTACGTCAAAGTGCATGGCTTGGTTACATGAAGTTTATGTGCTCAGGCACAGACTCACGCCGCATGAAGTACAACATAAAGCGACTTTGGAAGGCATTTTCTGAGTCTCTATTGTAGTGGAAAGAGCTCTTCGTGTCGAGTCATGTATTGCAAGATGATGAACGGCAATGATCAATGCATGTCGGTAATGACAAGGCAATAGGTCAGAATGCATGTTGCTCATCATAGCACATTCAAGTGTACACGACATTGGCCCATGAAGCTCTAAGCTTGTGATATGTGACACATGCAATAGGGAGCCCTCACAATTGAAGGAATGTCATGAATTGACACTCTTCAGGCCATGTGCATTACCTACCTCTCTGTCTATGACCTACATGTACAGAGTACACAACGAATGTGGGACATGTTATACGTTAGCCATACCAATCGCGATGCAACTGGCCATATATATTTCTTGATAATACGTCAACTCACATATCCATGGCATCAAATACCCGACATGTGGCTTGGGTACTCGTCCATCCTGTGTTCACTTCTATCCAAGAGGAAATCATCCTTTAACACCGATACAGCACAAGGCCAACTGGCTGGACAACAACAAGGTGTTTGGTGACGAGCATGTCCGTCAACTGGAAAAACACATTAACATGCTCCGTTAGAAAATGCTATACATGGCATAGCAAGACATGGTTGTATCTCCATGATTTCTCTCTGTTTGATCCATGCTAATATACATGTATGAAGGACATTGTTGAACGTGTCATGGAATTTCTTCACGACCATATACACAAAGGTTTATGGTACAAGGAGGACACCTTCCACCTTGTCTCCACAGTGAGGGTTTCTCTTACCATGATGGAGTCCACATTCTACTTCATGGTCAACATGGCCGAATATCAACCCATGTTTACGAGTATGTAGACAACATGGTTGAAAATGCTAAGTGGGATCTAGACTCACATTGTGACACAGGCCACCCTGTCACAAAGGTCGATGTTGGATGAATCATGTAGAGCAACACTATGCCTGTCAGGTGCTCCATGATCCTCGATCTTCTACTCTACGGCTAGGGTGCGAGAGGATGATGTATGAGCATGCTACAATCGATGAAACTAACCATCATGGCTTTGTCTCAATACTCAAAATGCACCAAGGATGCTCATGCCCGCCATAGACATGGCAAGGTAAAACCTAGCATCGCCCAACCACCTGCACATTATCTTAAATGACACCTCTATTGGCGGTGCCATCCATCCAACATCTAAATCATCGCAGCTCGCTTTTGAGCTAGTGTGGTGGCAGATTTGAAACCACACATATCCCATCATTCTTCTATGCATAGCAAAAGCAATCAAGTCATTATCTTGATGATATGTGATTTTTTCGAATATGCGGTGCTAGATTCCTTGCCGATCCATTCTGGTTGTTGTTCATCTGTAGAGCACTATCTGAATTCCATTGGGATTCTCATTGGACAAAATGATTCGTAAAAATCATGGTGACATGACCTACCCATGAGCACACACTAGTGTTCACCGTTGGCTGGAAACAACCTAGAGTGACTCAAAGCACCAGATGTAGCCTTCAAAGGCAATAAGCAATGATCAATTATTCATACATTGGAAACATGTACTTTGGTACAAATGCTCTCTAATGCTTCTCCTTGAACATCTTCCGGATGATCCAACAAGCACAAGAGCATTCCTTCATGCATGCGTGCTCCTTTAAGGACCGACACGTACTGTTTACATGCCTTAGTACCGTACACGTATTGCATAGCCCATTCTAAGGTACACATCAGTCCAACTTCTTTTCACCCCAGCAAGAATGGGATGCATCAGTGGCAAGTTGAAGTTGGAGAGAGATGACATTGCTCGATTTATCCGAGTTTTAACACCTTCCTGAGGTGATCATACTTGAAGCTCCCAACTTTCACGGGAATGACCCATTCCACACATTCAGTCATGCTACTCATGTGTCCCGGTAATTCAAAGTAATTGTGCAAAGGATAACTGAACAAATACATGTGGCATTTCCTTCATCCACTCTTTCAACAACCATAACATTGGATTTTTGGGTCCAACCCACCGCATTACTTTCAATTGTGCTCTTTGAACTTCTGTAACATGTGATGTGCATCCTTCCGGTCTAAGAATTTGAGTTTTGTGTGTCGAAGTAAGTCACACTATCCAGGGTTACCTCCATATGGTGGAAAATCCTTGATCACACGGTATCCAATCGTACACACTCGTCCTTTGAGTGCGGGGACGGCAGGCTTGAGGTGCCTCCCGTCTAGGTCTCCGTGCTACCACATGATAGTCTCATCCATCATCACATCATGGTAGACATGTGTGCTCGAAGACTTGTGTTGTGACAACGTCATACATCGTGCATGTAACATGACGCCATCACAGGCCACCATGTCACGCTTTGAGCCAAGGATGCAATTAGGAATTGTTGTCGAGCCAATCCAACTGAACTGGCTATGATTGCCACATGTGCACCCGACCACATATGAACTTTCCCTTGGGTTTCCTTGGTTTAAACCCTTGTGTAGGATGAGATTTAGTTTGGTTTACCAAAACCCCAAAGGTACCACCTTGACGTAAGCCTTAGAGACATTTCCTTCCGGAATGGTAGCGCATTGTTTTGGCCCTACGAGTATCTTCCTAGACACTTGTTGCAAGGACGCTCCTCAGCAAAAGGGGGAGGACGCGTCCCAAGGCTGAACACCCGTGAAGTCCGCGAGGAAATTTGTTTTCCATCTCACATCCTTCTCTATAACATCCAACATGAAAATTCCATGCTCAAGCATGGATGTTGTTGTTGCTATGTCAGAATAATCTGCACAATGCCACACAAAAATCAATGAACAAAGCTTTGTGAAATCTTCAAGCATCGAAGCCACATGTAGCTGGACCCTCTTTTGGGTCCTTGTGTTGTAAAGCCTTGCTTCGGCATCAAGCTGACACATGCACAAGAATCCTTGCACCACAAGAAAGATGGGCATGCAATACTGATACATGAATTAGGAAATGCCATGTGCTCGCATTGCATGTTTCACACATCTTCCTATGGACGTAAGAGACATCTTGAAGTTTCACTCACTGTTTATGCTTTCCATATGTGGTTAGTTTGATGGGTGAACCTCTTCCCTTTGCAAACTGAGAAAAATTTGTAACTAGAGGGGGAGAAATGTAATACAATACCCTAGTTGTGGTACAAAATAGGTCTATACTCCTTGGATACAACTGACCATAAAGTACCAACTGGGTACTTAACACATCAAGAAAAGGAAATCTGGGTAAGTCACGTATTATCCCAAACATTAATATTCACTGGATTGGGATTTCTCCTTCCACTGATTGGTCAGTAATAAGCTATAATGGAAGAGGATGTACCGTCCAGGTCCACCCGATGACATCAGCATTGCAGGAAAACACACTACATTATCCTACCCTATGTCGATACGTTGGTCGATGTGTCGCGTTCCCACGCGCACCCTGTGTGATTTTACCCGCTCGTTGAGCCGTTGAGGCCAACCATTCCATTCCGAGGACTTTCTCTACCCGACTATCCACCTACCATGTCAGCTTGTTACAACCGACAATCCCGACGGCCAGCACGATGACGGACCCTTCGGGCTTGGCAAACCAGCTGTCCCCGCCGTTGCCCGTAAAGATGACACATGTAGCGATGGGAAGAACTGGCCAACAAGTTGGCATCAAGGAAGATTTATACCAAAACTTTCTGGGACTCGAGAACTCAATACCCATGTTCGTCAACAACGCAGCATGGTAGTGGAGGAGCTTTGCATTTCCTGTATACGTGAAAAACTTCTCACCGAGATGAATATTCAACTCTCGAGAGAACCCTACATCCGACGGGCACTCTCTTAGCCATGTGATCATGCAAAATCCAAAGGACCGACTGATAGGATGTGGCTGATGAGTTTGGAGGTGTGTTTGAATACTGTTGGGGTCAACAACGATAAAGAAAAGAAATGACCTCGCGGCCTCATTTTTGCGTGGCACAGCTTTGAGCTTGTGATATGATCTAAAGACTAGGAGACCAGCGGAGCAGGATCAACGGGTCACACGACCGCTCGCATCATTGTCAACCACAAGCGGTCTAACTCTCGAGCAGATTAATCTGACATGGCATGCTTCCTTGATGCCACCCTCACCCGTTCAAGACTTCAACGGCTGCATCAATAGTCCAGCATGATAGAGTACACCCCACGTTTTGTGAGATCATCACTAGCAGCAACCTCGCTTCTGACAAACTATGTTTCTGCTACAAAAATGGCATCGAGCGAGATATTTGACGAGCAATCGCCATATTCGGCATCCAAGACAATCTTTTGAGAATGATTGCAATAGCAGATCGTATAAAAAAAACTAACTGCAATGCTTGGATGCAAGAATCCAACGGCAGGCAAATCCAAAGATACAATTCCTATCTTTGCCAAGGGAAATTGCAGTTGATAAAAACATCATCTCCAATGGATATTGACACCATCGATCAACGCGATCAAAGACTGTGCTGGACTTGTGGGAAGTTGGGAGACATCTCATACAACTGTCGGAAACGACAGGAGCAGGCCCAACAAGGGAGAGACCCGTGGAGAAAAACTAAGGAGTCAGGAAACAACAAAGGTTAGGAGTAGATGACTAAGCTCATGTCCGGCCAAAAACATCTGCACCAAGCGATCGCCCATCTTAGTGGCTCACATTGCCCCATACAAGGAATCCTAAGATCGCGACAAGGGTTTGACAAGGGGCAGAAGGACGACCAACGGGTGATACTGCTATGAGTACAACCGAGTGGTTTTAAGTTTTACATAATGGTATGGACACTACTGGATGGAGGAGCTTCTCATAGTTTTATAAGCAAGGAAATGGTTTGCAAGCTTGGTTTGCAAACCAGACCAAGGGTTTTTTAAGAAAATTCATCGATGGAAGAATACAGATCTTTCGACTTCGTGACCCTCTGTGAATGCAAGCCGGATATCGTCATGACACAACGCTCTAGAGAACTTGTCTATCAAGCGACCATGAAATCATCTTTGGATGAAATCTTCTATACAAGCACAATCCGTAGGTGCACTGGAATAGCACATCAATCTACGTCAGTGTTAACGGTAGAAAACAAAGTTTACCTCTGGTCGAGCGAACCATGATGCAGTGGCAGGTACGGGAAGTAGTAGAGGTGGGAGCAGCACGGGAGATTACAACCGTCGCAAAATGCCAACCGACATCTTTGGACGTGGCCAAAATATATTTGCGACACGGAGCTCAAGCGTGGCTCGTCTACATGGAGACAATGAAAGTGCAACAAATTGGAGTAGCCAAGGCGACCACATTGGCCTCAACACCTGAAAAGTTCAAAGCCGTTCTGGAGGAGTTTTTATCACTATGCATAGTGTTCAAGGTATTTTTTCCCAAAAAGCTACCTCGATAGCTACCTTTGCAATGAAATGTCAATCACCACATGTATTTGAAGGAAGGAAAAAGACAAAAGGCAAAGGATTCCTGTTGTATGAGGGACTATGAGCTGACCAATCTCAAGAAGCAATAGGACATGATGCTCTGTCAGGGATTCATCAGACCCTCCATGTCCCCCTACGCGACACTTGAACTTTTCATGAAAAAGAAATCTGGAAAGATGCGGATGTGCGTGACAGCTTTTTGACCAACTCCGCGGGGCCTAAACTTCACCAAAATCGACCTACGCAACAGCTATCATCATATTCGCGTATCTGAGGAGGACATCTAAAAGATGGCATTCCATACCAGATGTAGGCACTTCAAGTTCATGATTATGCCGGTTGGAATCACAAATGCCCTTGCGCCATTGATGGTGGCAATGAACAACATTTTTTTTCCGTACCTCAATGACTCTATCGCCGTGTATCTCGACAACATTTTGGTGAACCGGCATATTCCTGAGGACCAGGATGGACATCTCTAGAAAGTGCTCGAGATATTACAAAGAGATAATTTTTCAAAAAATCTCAAAATGTGACTTTGATTTTCATCATTTCATAGAGGTTCTGGGCCACAACATTGGCGGCGGACGGATCACCATGGACCGAAAAAGGTGGAGGAAGTTGTTGATTGGTCGACATCGACCAATGTTTGGGATGTCCAAGTATTCCTAGAATTCTATACCTACTAATGTTCATTCATGAAAGACTATGCCTGGGTGTCAGCGCTTCTCTTCGGTCTCACTTACAAACCACCGATTGGAATTAAAGAGACAACAAACAAGAAGTGTCTAACTGTTTGAGAAACGCTCAGACATTGGAGCCAACCCTAATCTACGGATCCAAAGGTGGACCACTTCATGGCCACCGACACGTCTGATCAAGCAATCTGAGCCGTTCTCCTTCAAGACAACGACGCTCGAGAACCGGTAGCTTCCATGTCGCAAAAGCTAAGTGGCTAAGTGGGTTGGAGATTAACTACGCGTTGCAAAAAATAACATGCTTGAAAATGTGCACGCGTTCAAAACGTGACAGTGCTGTTTGGTATGCTGGCGATGCATCATCCGCACCGACCATCATGCGCTCAAACATCTCGAGACTCAGCCACATCCGAGCCGTCCACAAACTCGATGGATAGAATTACGAAACCATAAATCATAAACCCTAAACGAAACACCAGTTGCCGAAAAAGTTTGAAAACATTTTTGAATGGTCCACAAAAGTTTTGCACACCGTATCAATGTTTTGAACTATTGCATCGACTTCTCGATGGCGTTGGACTTCTATAAAATCACACCTCGTTATTCTCTAATCCCCCCAACTTCTTGGCGGAGTTTCCCAAAGTGACCACTCACGACGTGATCTCATACGAGTCGCTTGGCTCGAGCACTCACGGCCCAACATATGCCTTATTGTGATTCTTTTCATTGTATACATGCGCTCCACTTGTTGGACACTTGTCATCGAAGTATACTCACTGTTTAATACAAACTATCCAATTGTTCCGATTCCTTGAATCATCTACTGCTCTGCACCTCATCCTTGTGAACCATCTGCGGTGCGCTCAACATAACAATATCAACTAGTTTAATTGAAGGAACCCGATTTCCTACATCTTGTTAGGCTGAGTTTAAAATAGATGGTGAAGAAGCAGAAGTCATAGCGGCAACAATAGCGGCATAAATCATGAGACATAATTGAGGTCTTGGACGATTGATTCAAGTCACATGTGTGAAGTCGTCTTGTGAGAGGCTTCTTCAAGAGACTTTTGAGAGAATGTGGGGAGTTTGGAGGATGTTGAAGTGGCCCTTTGTAAAGGTCTAGTGCCATCGTGAAGTAGACCAAACAGTATGGAAAGGTCGATAAAAGTTGATTTGATTTGCGATAATTCCATGGAAACCTCTTGGAAATGGTTGATTATTTCAAGGCCCTCTAGAATGGAACACAGGACGTCGGGACGATTGGCCAAAATCCAATTAGCTGAATGGCATAAAAGTCTAGAGGCCGACGAGTAGTGGGCCACGAATGTAAGGATCACAATTTCCACGAGCGCAGTTCAGGGACTAGTGTACGTCAGCAACGCAACACTTCTCCGAGCAATGTCTTGCCGCATTGCCAGACTTAGGCCAATGGTGTGTATAAGAGCCCTTGATCTAGTCATCAATGTCCCATTGTTTTCTGAGGGTTCCAAGTAGTTGTGCAAAGCGTCATAGCCTTGCCACTTGACATGATAACTTGCTACTTGTTCTCAACTGCATATTTTGGCTCCTCATCCACCAAAAAGATGGTGACACATGTACATACATGATTCGAAGGAAGTCGCTACTATCCCGCTAGATTTCAAATCGGCAAATGTGTAAGACTTGGGGGATAGCCATGTTTTCCGGAAGGTGGAGCTTGGAAATGACATGCGTTTGTATCACTTCAGTCGTGAACGGTCCCAACCTTTTGGTTTTGAGCTTCGCAAAATCATATCGTCCTAGTTTTACGTTCTCTGAGCTATGTTGGACGCAATCCATGAGGTGGTGTTGGGTGTCCGATGCTTGTCAACCACTCACTTCATTTCTACTTGAGTCAATACGAGACTTGCAGATGACATTGTGGGTCAGGACGGTAAGTGGAGGGAACTGATGAGTTTGGTGGATGAATGATGATGATGTTAATGATGATGATGATGATCATGATCATGATCATGATGATGAGTTTTGGGTGCAGGGGAAAACTGCGTGCACGAAGTGATGATGACGGGCTTTGGCCGCAACTTGCCACGAGATGTTTGGTTGACCGGCCGGATCCATTTCTGGAAAGAGAAATTGATGGCAGACAACAGCTCACAGAAAACAATTTTGATGAGAACAAGGAGTGTGGGTGCAGGGGCAAGCCACGTGCACGAATATGTTAGAGGAGTAGAGATGTGGCAAGGGGAAGGCGAGAGCAAGCGCACTGTGAGAAATCTACAAAAAGGCTTGGATGCAGGCTGCTACAAAACTGACAGCTTGCTCATGTAGATCCTCATGGTGGGTGCAGATGATCATGATGATGCTACGGAGGAGAACAGCTGATGATGAAATTTGGGTGTAGGAGCGAACCTCGTGTGCTACTCATGGGACGGCGTGGGTGCAGGTCCTCTCAGAATTAGGAGTTGGAGCGGGCGGAACCAAGTGCAGAGCAGAGAAGACGATGATTGATTGCGGAGGAGGATTGATTGATGAACTAGGTGCAGGGGTGAAACCATGTGTGCTGATTGATGATGAGCGAAGGTAAAGATGAAGACGATGATGAAGATGATGATGGCTGATAAGGATGAAGAAGTGATAGAGGCTCAAGATGATAAACATTGATGCTGAAAATGATAAAGACTGATGCTCAAGATGATGAGGATGCTGAAGAGGAGGTAGCAGATGTGGCTAACGGAATAGATGAAGCTGATGAGAACGGTAAGGATGGAGGAGACTGTCGTAGGAGGAGGAGGGAGGGAAAACGCTTTGAGGCAGAGGGCCAATGCGAGAGGGCGGCTTGAGAGGATGACACGATGAGGAGGTGGCAGGGACGGTAGAGACAAGATTGATGTAGATGAAGTGAAGCAGGGGAGACTACGCGTCGGCTGGAGGTGAAGGGATCATTGAGGACACTACGCGAGGTGGAGATAACGACAGAGCAGTGAACGTGCTACGCGATCACATCCGGCAGAGGTGACAGATGATAAGAAAAAATAAGGAATTTGGCTTTTGAAGGTGCTAGAGAACGACAATGCAGGCAGAGAGGCGCAGAGAGCAGGCTGTGGTATGATGCTTTATTGAAGACATCGGCAGAGAGCATCTCGGATGTTGCTCTTAGCTGTTGGTGGTGGAGGAGGCCGGAAGTTGTCGTGGGTGTTTGTTCGCATTCAGGACATAGTCACTGCGATGAGCACCGCCGAGGCTGGAGGAGGAAGAGGAGGTGATAATGTTCACGTCAGCTGCTGATGAAGCGGTAGGCGAGTAGACAAGTAGGTGCGTTGAGGACAAAGGACATCAACCACCACGTGCGGGTGAATGGGTGCAAGGAGGTACATAGTCCTTTGGTCAATCATTATAGGTGCAAAAATGGGAGCAGAGATTATAGTGGAAGAGATGATGTAGGTGGCATAAGTGGCGATAGACAGAGGCTGAGGAGATGCTCATACTGGAGGGCAGCGATGAGAGCGGCAAAGTGATGACATGGTCAGCGAACACTAGGCGCTGTTGCTTGAAGCTCTGATAGCATGCCAGAATTGCTATGAAAGTGGAGCAACAAAAGCATGCAGAAGCAACCAAAAATGCGGAAGCAAACAAGCATGACGGAAGCGGAGAATCGTGAGAACTTGAGGAGTTAGTCGGAAATGAAATGGGAGAATGAGCATGAGCCGAGGTAGATTGCTAGAGATAAGAGTAGACAAGAGCACATCGAGAGAATGTTAATGCAAGAGGAGAAGCCTTGATTTGATATGCAGAGCTGAGTGGAAGAGCAAGAGTGGAGGAGCGAAGGGACGTGAGGGAGGGCTGAGATTGGATGGCGAAGAGTGGGCGAGCAAAGAATGGGTAGAGCGGAGATGAGGCAGCTAGGACCGCGGACCAAAGGCGAATAGGATGGAAATACTGTCTTGGATTAAACTTGGAGGGAATGAAAATTTTCCTTTTGTACATACAGACCAAGAGAAAGTCTACCAGCGACTTCTGCGCTAGCCGGATGCGGGTGACACATCATCACTTTATCTAGGTGGTGGGGAACAATCTTAATGGACTGTTGGATCGTCGTTTTTTTCGGTTGAGACTGAAAAGCAAGGACCGTCGACGATGGACCATCCCGTTTGTTTGGTGATGCTTAACACACAAGTAATGACGTTGCGCAACCCCCTCTCTTGTTACGTACCAGACGTACACAA
This sequence comes from Penium margaritaceum, assembly GCA_023375785.1. Classification (NCBI taxonomy): domain Eukaryota; kingdom Viridiplantae; phylum Streptophyta; class Zygnematophyceae; order Desmidiales; family Peniaceae; genus Penium; species Penium margaritaceum. Next base: position 50,154 of record SZWC01004853.1, on the reverse strand, counting down.
GTCCCTATCTTTCTGAATGGGCATTTCTGTTATTACACAAACAGCCCATCGCATTGCAAGAACCGCAATATTTGCTCCAACAGCCGAGGGCAAATTGGCCAACTGCCGCCTCCTTAGTGGATAATCTGAACCTTCCTGAGAAACTGCTAGGAAGCTTCCTAGCCTTGCTGCTGCTGACGTGGCGACACTGTCCAGTCAGCTGACGCACTAGCAAGCAGGCAGGTGCAAGAAACAGCAAGGATCAGGCTAGGGAGACGCGCAAAGTCTCATAAGCTTCAATAGCTTAGTTAATGCAGAGAGAGATGACAACTGACAGGTCCAGGGCATAAATACCTGCCGCGGCGCACAGCGGGTATCGCACGCGGCAGTCCAAGAGCTGTCCTAAAAACGGCCCAAAACCACTGTTTTGGCCGTAACTCTGCGCACACATGTCAGAATCNGGATCTGCACGAGTATGGACACGGCCGAGTGGTCACAGTAAACTGTACAGGAACGGCACAAAGCACAACACTCCCCCATGACCCGATGGTACGCATGTCCATACGCGTACAGCACTGGTACAACAATATAGTGAGTGACACAGACAGATGAGACGGCAACGTGCATCCCACACTCAACCACTGTCACGCACCGGGCGAAGCCCAACAGAACGAATGGCCACCAGGAACTTTCCGCGTGCAAGTGCCTTCGTCAAGAAATCAGCTCGCTGCAAGTCAGTGCCAACCCACATGATGGAGATCACGCGTCGCTCCACGAGATCACGAACAAAGTGATGCTCAACCACAATGTGCTTTGTGCGAGCATGAAAAACACCAGAGTTCTCCTTAATGGCGAGAGCACTCTGGTTGTCGCAACGCAGCACAATGGCGGGTATTGACTGCCCAAGCTCAAGAAGCAAGAGCTGCAGCCAAACTGCCTCAGCAGCCCCTGCCCCCAATGCCACATACTCTACCTCTGACGAGCTACGTGCGATGCAGCCCTGCTTCCCGCTTCGCCAAGACAAAGCGGTACCACCGAGCAGGAACACGTAGCCAGTGCGACTGCGCCCGTCGGGACTCCAAGCCCAGTCGCTGTCAGTGTAGCCGTCAAGGACTACTGAATACTGCCGACGAAAGCAGAGTCCGAGATACGGCGTGGAAACCACGTACCGTACCACTCGCACAGCCGCGTGGAGAGCTCTCGCACGTGGAGCCTGTGAGAATTGAGCGAGGAGGTTGATGGCGAACGCGATGTTGGGACGCGTGGTCGTGGCCAGGTACATCAGAGATCCGATCAGACGTTGGTACAAGGTCACGTCCACTGTCTCCCCCAGTTGTGTAGGGTCATCCACCTTCAGGGCATCCTGCCCATCAGGTGTGATGGGTGTGGAAGCAGTGGGCACTGCACCGAGGAGATCGCTAAAGCACTCCCCCACGACTCGTGCATATCGGGCCTGATGCAGCAGCAGTGTCCGATGTCTGCGATCACGTACAATCTCCATACCGAGAAACACCGATGCAGGACCGAGGTCCTTCATCCTGTAGGCGGTCTGCAGGACAGCCTTGGCCTCCTTCACGGCCTTCAGGGATGGAGACGCAATCAGAAGGTCATCAACATAGACCAGGATGGCAGTGAGACGCTCGGGTGTTGGCAGGATGAACAGCGAGGGGTCAGCCTCGCTCTGTACGTATCCTGCACGAGTCAAGGTGCCTGTGATCTCCCGGTTCCAACACCGTGGAGACT
>SZWC01004852.1:105412-122887 GCA_023375785.1 Penium margaritaceum | reverse complement strand
GGGGGGGGGGGAATGCAGGCAGGTAGGGACAATGCAGCGACCCAAGTACTTTGTGGAGGAACATGTCGAGGCGGAGGTAGTCTCCCTCATATGTGAGCCCCCGCCGCAGCACTTTGGGAGGGAGCGTTGTCAACTGCTGCAGTAGAGGCAACCCCAGGTCGCACGCCTCATCTGCCGCCAAAGGAGACGACCCAGGAGGAGCAGCAGCGGCAGCAGTAACAGCGGCAGCGGCAGAAGCTGCTGCAGCAACTGCGGCGGCGGTGGCGCTCTGGGCTGAGGGGAAGGCCTTCTGCGCCTGGTCGACCATCCGCCGCAGCTCGAGTTCGCCCATGACGGGCACGTCGGCGCGGGTCACCGCTCGAGACCTAGCCACTCCGCGAGAGAGACCGACGTCCCAACTTCTGCGATCCACGCCCTCCTCCAACGCCGCCCCTCCCGCCCCAACCTCGCTCACCGCCGCCGCTCGCGATTCAGCCTCAGCTCCAGACCCCCGCGCCGCGGCCGCCGCTGCCAGCTGCTCTGCCTCGCCCGCCGCTCCGCCGCCGGGCTGATGGATCGGAGGCGCAGTTCCCCTCGTGTGGTGATAGCGCGACAGGAAGAAGACGAACCACGCGGCAGCGCACACAGTCATCGCCGCCGGCACCAGCAGCACGACGCACCACCGCGGCCTCGCCTGCTGCTGCTGCGGCTGCCGCCGTCGCGTGGCCATGGCGATGGCCAACGCAAAGGCCGCCCTAAGTCCCCGTTTCGCGTGAAAACCGGCGAACGCTCTCTCGATGGCTATCTTTTTGGGTTACATAGTAACCCTATTACAACTGCTTCGCTGGGCAAATAAATTATTTTTTCCGCTTTGTACCTGTGCTGCTCGGTGGATCGGTGATTCTTCTGACACGTCCACCAATCAGGGTGCAAGAATTTGTAGGACTGTCTTTCCCCCCCACGTCCGCGGACGAACGGTGAGGGTAGACTCAGATGAAAGATGTTATGGACATCAACCAAAATGTCCGGACAAACTCCGGATAGTACGGAATGACCAGTCTGATGCCAGGACAGGAGAGTGAGGACTGTACGTTCGGTTGGGTCCAACCCCTCCAGTCCATTGGCGAGCAGAATTTAATGTTGTTTGCTTCCCTATATGTCGCTCCTTCTTTGTAGCGCGCGGTGGCCAATTCAAGCCACGTAGCACACCTCGCGCTAAATCCTTGGCCTCGCAACTAATTCCCCTATCACCCTTTTTTTCGGGCGACGAATTCATCTGACAGAATTGTTCGCTTCAGGACATAATTTGTCACCAATACTATTCAAATCACTTTATACGGCACACTACAACTATGAATATGCATGTGGATATCATTGTACATATCTCTGCATAACAATGTAATAAACGGCAACTATACGAGGTGCCCCTGTTTCCTGTTCCACGTATGCCATTCGCCGCACCTTTGGAATGTTGATCGTTACGGGCCCTGCTTTTGCCAAATTGAGTACAATATGCCCCGTGTACAAAATATAGAAAACAACTTGCCCCTACTTTAGGACGCCAATGACAATGTGCCCCACGGTTCTTTGCCGTTGCCATTGTGGTGTATTCCTTTGTCTATTTTTCTTCCATGGCAATACGGAACAGTTTTCTCTTTGTACTAGTCGAATGGTTCTTTCAGTCACCGATGCGGATAAGGACAAGTTTTATGGCAGCCTCACAAACTTCGCAACATCATGTATCGATTTGAGCACTCTAAGACTTTTCGTATGCCAAATTGAAATTTCCCATTTTTTTCATCTCTGGGAGTACTAACATCTGACAGTTTCGCGTTCGGACATGCGGTAGTTATGATACAATCTCCTGAAAACGCGATTGTTTTGCCATCAATTCGGCACCTTGCACCGCTGTATGTTGTTAGCACGTGCGTCGATGTCTCTTTCTTCAACATTCCTTGCAAACCTTTGCCCCCTCAACCCCCTTATGTCGTTGGGAACCACGTCATCGTTCCCCAGTTCACGCGTTGCAGGTGTGGATTTCAATATCTTTTTTGCATTCTTTGAAAGGTTATCTGTCTGTCCGAACTCATCCGCCATGTCTCTGGTTTGAATTTTTTATCACCGGTTTTGCATTTTTTCTTTTCTTTTCATGCACAAGTACGTTGACAGTTGTGCGTATGACCAAAAAAACCGCTTAAACATGTCTTTTTTTGTTCCGATTCAGCGTGCAAGGACACTGTGACGACTGACTCCCGCTTAAGGCAATGTCCTCAACTCTTCAACTGCATTATTTCGTCTCAAATGCCTCTGCCCGTCAACTCCGCAAGCAAACCCTCCCGTTGACCTTGCTGATGGAACGCTCAACGTGTCCCTAGTACCCGTCAAGCGCCCTCTCTTGACGTGCCACTGCAATGGCCGGCCTATACTTTAAGCCTTTGTATGGGAGATGCATTACTGTCCTGCCTGTACACGAGCCTCACTTAGCCATGAAGTTTGATAGGCGTATAGTAAAGGATACAATGCTGGACGCCGACTACAAACGTATGTCAACCTGCTATTGTAACATAGTTGGATTAGTTTGTAAAATTTGCAAAAGTAATGTGGAACTGTTAAGCCCTTCATGTCAATGTTCACCACCCTTCTATCAAAACTGTACAACCATTTGCGTGTGAATGTACAACAGTCATGTACAGCTTTCTATGAATGTTTACTAGCAATCATGTGGTACTTTGCAATCAATGTCGAATGTTTACTACTATGCAAAATAATCTGTAGAGCCATTGACAATTTTTTCTATGACTTAAGCATCTACTAGCAATCTATGCATCAAGAACCTGGCTAACAAAGGCAGCATTCAGGGCATCCTCTTCATCTTCCACATCTTCTAGGCCATCAACCCCCTCCTATGCTCTATGCCTTCCATCATCCATGTCATCATCACTGGCATAGTGCACATCCGCATCCTCCCGACGAGCAATCTCAGCTGCACGTGCTGCTGCAAGTGCTGACGGAGTTGGGATTGCCTCATTGCGACAAAAGCGCATGGCATGACAGCGTAGGCCACACAAACGGCATATCACATTTGCGCATTTGCAGGCATTACGTTGTTGCCTTGTCTGTGGACGACCCTGTACGCAATGGTTCACGGGTGGATTCCAGCCCTCTTCACTATACTACAGGGTGCATAAAGAGATGCTAGGAATAGTGTGCGCATAAGTGCCCCGCAACTTCTCTACCATGACGTACTCATCGCAGAATTCCTCGGGGATTCTGCCAATGTGGAGCAAGAAGGTCGTGGCATGCACACATTGCACACCGTATTCTTAAAAGGCGACATAGCTTCACTTACTACGCACACAATCAACCATGCGTGGCACTTCACTCCTTGGCCCACGAAAATGGGCCCTTAAGGGACCACTTTGCACAACAACGTATCCCTGTGAGTCACGAATGGCGCTCACCACATTCTCGTAGGCCTTGCCAGTGAGAGCACGCTCCTCTCCCTCCACCGAACAAGCATCTGCCACAAAAGTATGCTGTGTGTGAGGCGTATGGAGTAGAACGCATACAGTGGGTAAGTGCAATGTGCCTCCCGAACACGGGCATTTAAGCTCTCTGCAGCGTTGCTTTTTGTGTGGCCGCTGCATGGGACGGGGAAGTGAAGTGCGCTCCAATTCTCAAGTGGAACTCCCCCTTATCCACCCAAACCAGCCACATATTCCAGCGCATCGATGTTACATTCAACCGAACATTCACGAAATCGCTCCCAGACAACGTCTGTGCGAGCATGTGCCAACGCCCAAAACAACTCAAAGCACGTCGCCAAACCTCTTCATATTCTGATGAATGTGGTAGCAGCAAAAATCATATGCAGCAGATGGCATGTGATAACCAACAGCATTACCAAGCCCACGCTCATGATCAGTAATGACCACAGTCCCCTCCCGCAATGCATCAGGGTATGCCTGAACCATGTTTGCACCAAACCAATCCCATTCAGAACCATTCTCAGTCAGAAAAAACACCAAACACATGGGTTCAGTGTGATCAGTCACGTCAAAAAATAGCACTATGAGGAGGACTTGATTGAAACCGTTCCTCAAGAAGGTGTTGTCCATGGTGATGATGCTGCGACAATGCTCAAAAGCAGCGCGTGAAGCACCAGGGGCATAAAAAGCACGTTGAGATTGACGGTTGTCATCCTCCTTTGCTACTACGTAGGCATCCGGGTCTAGCCTTCTAAAATGCATGACGATAAGAACATGGAACACATGCGTTAATGAAGATAAGATCTTGCATATGTGATGCGGCACATTGTAAGATGTAGAGTGATGAGAAAGCAAGCCACAATGAAGAGATCCGCATAAAGGAAATAAAAGGAAAAATGTTGCATTTATTTTTAAGCCGAGTGTGAAAACGAGTGGTACTTAAAAAATGTGTTGACACATGTACATTACAACATGGCTAGACAAAGTACAAACCTTGTCACAGAAGGCTGGGAAGAACACCCATGACATATCCAGCTCGCCCATGATTTCCTCTACGCCCATGCAACGGGTCATGTAAACGACCGGGAGGTCCGCCTGCTGCCAATGCCATACAAATAAGATGTGACACATCGTTCCAAGATCAGTGGTGATGCTGCCTTCCACAACGTCCCAAATGTGCCAAAGCACCCAATGCACACAGCGTGCAGGGTTGCCCCTCGACGTCGTGCCATGACACAGGTAGCCTTCACTATAACAAGACACCTTGATGTTTCCGGTGCACTATTGCCACATGCACGTAACGTCCGTATACATCCTGCCTCTCGATCATTGGCGTAGATGACCTTGATCCTCCCGGGCTCGCTCTTCAACCAACGTAATGGAAAGCAGTTGCGCACAGCGTAGACTTCGATCGCCGCACAACACGCTCGCATGGTTGCAAAACACTCACCTGGTGGAAAGCTTGCGACAGTGTTGCCGTCACTCTCGGACTCCTCTTCATCTTCTACCTCCGTTTCAGGGAGAGGAAGCTATTCTTCATCATCCGATGAACTTGCATGGGACAAAGATTATTCCCAAAAACAATTGGTTATAGTCATTGTGTATGTATGGGTGTGCGGATGATGGGTGTTTGTGACTAGGTGTGATTGGATGGAGGGTGTTCTTGTGTGTGTGTGTGTGTGTGTGTTTGTGTATGTGTGTGTGTTTATGTGTGTGTGTGTGTGTGTTTTTGTGTGTGTCTGCTCGCATGCCCGCCTGCCTACTTGTCCGTCTACAAGCCTTCCCGCCTGCTCGCCTGCGCCTGCCATCCTGCTTGCCTGCCAGCCTACTTGTCTGCCACCCTGCCTCCCTGACCGATTGCTTGCCAGCCCGCATTCTATCCTACCCACCAGCATGCTTGTCTGCCAGCCTGCTCACCTGCTCGTCTGGCAGCCTACTCGCCTGCTTATCTGCCCACATTCACGCCTGCCCATCTGCCAGCCAGCCTACTTGCTTGCCAACACGCATTCTTGCTTGCACGCCTGCTAGCCTGCCCATCTTCTAGCCTGCCTGCCTACCAGCGTACGCGTTTTCCAGCCTACCCACCTCCAAGCTTACCTGTCTGCCAGCCTGCCCACCTAACCGCCTGCTCGCCAGCCCGCATTCCAGCCTGCTCGCCAGCCTACTTCACTGCCAGCCTGCTCATCTACTAGGCTACGCGTCTACCAACCTACTCATCTGCCAGCCTGCCCGCTTGCCCATCTGCCAGCCTACCCGCCTTCCCGCCTGCCCTCCTGCCAGCCAGCCCGCATTCCAGCATGCATGCCAACCTGCTTCTTTACCCACATTCCGACCTCCCAATGTGCCAGCCTCCTCGCCTACTTGCTATCCCGCATTCAAGCCTACCCTCTTGCCAGCTTGTTTGTCTGCCAGCTTGCCCGCCTGCCAGCTTGCCCGTCTGCCCGCTTGCCCACCTGCCCGCCTGCCAACCTGCCCGCTTACCCACCTGCCCGTCTTCCAGCCTGCTCGCTTGGTTGCTATCGCGCATTCCAGCCTGCCTGCCAGCCTACCTTCCTTCCAGCCTGCTCGCGTGCTAGTTTGCCCGCCTGTTTGTCTGCCAGGCTGTTTGCCTGCTTGTAAGCAAGCATTCCAACTTGCCCACCTTCAAGCCAGCCCGTGTGCCAGCCTGCCCACCTACCCGCCTACACCCCTTCGCCTGCTTGCCAGGCCGCATTCCAGCCTGCCTGCCCGCCCTCCCGTCTACCAGTGTGCTCGTCTGCCAACCTGTCCGCCTGCCCGCCACCTCGCATTCCTGCATGCATGCCTGCCCGCCATGCCGCCTCCTTGCGTGCCGCCCGCAAGTCTGTTAGCCTGCAAGCCTGCCTTCCAGGCCACCAGTCAGCCTGCCCATCTGTCAGCCCGCCCAATCCATACTACCTCAACAAGAATACTCAGTTTGCAAGGAACAGTGGGGTAAAACAAAGGCAGCGCACACTCACCTGGTTCAATCATGCACAATGGATGCACCCTCTATCGCTGATTGACGCGTTAAGTAGGTCGTTGCTCCGACGAGCGCGGGGCGCGTGGTGGTTCATCGTCATCCGAAGACACAATTATGATCTAGTGAAGACTGACATTGGGGAAGCTGTTGGCGTTGAGGAGAGCATGCTGAGCATGGTCACGGAGTTGAGCGGCCATGGTGACATGAACGTCTGTGGCAACAAAAACGGCTGTGTGAATGTCACGCGCTTGTTCAAAAACTCCATGTCTCGCCAAGTCCGGGGTGGGAAGGTGGGTGCAGGTGGGTAAGGGGGGATCCCCCCTCCAAAGTGCATTGGGTGGGGGGTATCAATTGCTTCACTTTGTCACGTGGATCCATCGCTTAATAGCTAACTCTACCAATTGGACGCGAGGAGGGGGGGGCAACATCATTCTGCCGCTGAAGGTCATGTCATGTTTTCGAGCAGGGGGGAGGGGGGTTGTATGGTCGAATGTTGCGCAATGAAGAGATGTGAGAGGATAAGCGTCATTAACACGGGGGCGGAGGAGGGGGGAACAGGAACCTTGCGCCGACACAGAGGGGGAAACGATTACTGGACACCAATGAGTTTTGCGACAACGGTCATTTTTGTGGCAATGTGCGCACCAAAAGACGCGGCGGGAAAGAACAAAACCATGTTCTCCGCTCGCTCGACTTAGGTGGAAGGCGGCCAATAGGACAAAGCCATGAGCATGAAAGAACACATGGCAACCCTTGCATACAATAAAGACTTGTCCACCACAAACGATCAGAAAAAACCTTAAACGCAGCAAAAAGCACACAATCACCCTATGCCCTTCTACCGTCAACGTTGTTCTCACATGCCCGTAGATCTGGGGCAGATGACACTATCCAAAACAACCATGTAGGATGGATAGTGCAATGAAAACTGATTGTGGGGCATATGCAGCTCAAGAAAAGATAACAAGGGCATATTGTGGTCTACTTTTGGAAAGCAGGGCTTTTTAAACTCAATTTCTGCAAAACAGTGCGCCTTAGCCTAGTGATCTTGTAACACATGGCGGATGCGTATTTGTTTCTAAAACAAATATATATATGTATGAAGGTATGAATATGAGTTGAATTATTTAGAACATATATGTTTTTATGGACATAAAGAGATGGATAACTCACGAGTATAAAAAACGTTAACGTATGTGGAAGCCTAGGTGTAGGTTTACTATGTAACCCTAAGCATGCTTTGCATGCAATACCATCCAATCATTTTTTTTTGTTACCACAAGTAGGAAGTAAAATCCAACCTTACCTCAACTCCCTCTAGATGGCTATCGCTTTTGTGAAAGAGCAAGAGCGCAAATGATGTCTTTTGTTGTGATCTGGGGGATGAACTGACACTTTGATTTTGTTTCTTTCCTCGACGGGCAGGACGCGCCATGGTGGGAGTTTTGGCGAGCCGACAAGGAAGTTTACGATAATGCCAAAATCCATACAAAAAAGCATTCCTGGGATCAAGACCTTATCACCTCTTTCAATTGAAACTATGCTTATTTTTGCCAGCGTGGCAGTGCTCTCGGCATCTTGGTGCATGTGGAAAAACAAATAATGATTCCGAGTGATGTGTGAGGGCATTCATATGAAAACATGGTCTAAAACTAAATTTGAAATAATCAGCATCTACATCGATGGAATTGTAGGCATTTCGCAATAAACGGACGACCATGATTCAGAACACACAACCTTATTTCTGACAAGGAAATATGGTACCCGCAGAGCGACAAGGTCCGACAAGCTCGTTGCACATTTCAGGCATTTCACCGCTGTCCGGAAAATCAAGACGAACTTCCGTCAATTTGGGAAAAAAAAGGGCAAAAACCTCGATGTGATTTCTCACTAACTCCATTGCCATTTCTACTCTAAAAAAATCACAAAAGAATCACTAATCTACCACAAAATTGATGAGATCGTAGAATGAAAATCAAAAGCAATGCTTTAGTTCACCCCCTTATAGTTACTGTGAGTAACATGGCATCAGTTATTCCATTTAATCTCCTAAAAATTCTTCGTAAACATTTTTAGTGACAAAGGGGGCTCTCCTCTTGACACCACTTATCAAAACTAGTATTCCACTGATAGTTGAACGTCAACGTAAAGACGTTGAACTTCAGAAATGACTCTTTCCTTACGTTCAAAAATGGGCCTCGTAGACGTTCGGAGCCATGCCTTTTTTGCATAGCTTGAGTAGTAAAGTGGTAAAATAGACAACAAACGTTTGACCTCCATCTAGCCCTTGTACAACAAAAAGGCAGAGTCACGACGCTTGTGTCTGCTCACAAACATGCACACTACAAAGCCTCCCGCTTTTGTAAACATTGCAAACTTAGAGTCAAAATCAAATTCAAAGCCTCCAATCAAGGCCTTTCTTCCAGGATTTTTGTGCAGCGGTAAATTGCAGATGAAACATTACCATGCTTAATATTTTCAATTTTTTCCATCAAATAACTGCATTGAGTGCCATTTTCACTTTTGTCCCATTTTCACTTTGAAACGAGAAGGAAAGGTTATTCAGAGCAAATCTCTCATAGAATTCCAAAGATGTGCATGTTACTAAGGTTGGGGTAGTCCCAAGGCCTGTACGAGAGGCACCTATGATGTTTCCTTTCATGAAGTTCGCCTCTTTTAGTATCTCAAAACCGTTTTCAAGTGAATAAAAATGAATGTCTTTGAAAGTGATTGTATGTCTATCAAAATTACTACCAGAACAGATAGAGATGTGCCTTTTGGCTACACCAAATCATGAGACAATGGTAAACTTGTGTCTATCTTGAGTGATTTGAACTGCGAATGCCTTGTATAAAACATGTTCCAATGAATATCCTAATTGTTGCCAGCTTGTCACTCACATCACCAAAATCAATTATCACATCTAAACAATATGCTTTGATAAATGAAGAATGTTTATGTTGATTATGAGGTGAACAAAAACATTCCCTCTAGTTATGAGCATTTCTCTTACCACATATGTGACCGAAGTGCACAAGCCACTCATTGACTTCAAGATTTTAACATTGATTGGTCGTGCAATTTTTGGCCAGCTATCCTCAACTTTAGTATCATTTTCTATTACTGATCATAAACTTTGACAAACATGAAGAATCACTGGTTTAACTATTCAAGAACCATATCAAGTTTTTCATGTGGTTTGGGCAACGTTTGGACTATGCTATTCTTTCATTGGATGCACCTTTACATTCATAAAAAATCCATCATTTTTCTACAAGTTTTCTGGATTTCTTCTCTGAACAGGCAACATCAAAGGCGTTACTCACGTCAAGCGGCTAAGACTGTAGATGTGACTCATTCTCAAAAAAAAAATTGCATGATTATTCGCAATGTTTCCAACACTTTCCGTAATATTACACACCTAGCTCATTCTAATTTCCTTGAGTGTCCAATATTTTTACTTCCTCTTTTCTCCACAGATTTGATAACTTGTCCATCAACCTTCTGTTTAAAACATGTATTAAATTTAAAACTTAGCATTTTTCATTGTACCTTGACAAATTCATTTAATGAAGAAATATTTCATAACTTCTTTTGCATATTTACCATGTTGACGTTTTTTAAACCTCACAACAACAACAATTGCGGTGAGGAGTAAGACCACCTGGTGAGAAGAAACAACAGCCAAGCAAGAACTACCATAAAAAAGAGACAACAGCACATTCACAATATTCTTTCAAAGGGATTTTAGTAATGGACATGATAAGATGTTGAGGAAATGGCGTGGGACCATCGACTCCCAAGACCAATAGCATGACATGAAGCACGAAGGTGGATCTTGTGCCCCTCAAATTCAGTCCCATACAACAGATGGACCAACTAGCTAAGAAAGGCTTACATATGCCTGCATAAAAAAACTCATGATAGAAATTGTTGGCCCATATGGGCCTTTAAAACCATCTTCTCAACCAAATGAACGGCTAGACATAAGAGCAATATAATACAGGAATATGTTAGGCAACTCTCGCCAGGAGAATCATTAGGATCTCGAGTGAACCTTCTGAACTATTGGATATGAGAGATTGAAAGAGACAAAAGATGCAAATGTGGATTCAAGTTCAAAGTGTATTCCAATAACACTATGTTCATTTATGAACAGAAAACAAAACTGAAATACTCTATTTTGCCTGGCACATCATTGAGTTGGTTGAACGCTAGAAATAAAATCCAATGACAAACATAATTGATCTAACATTCTCTGAATCAACAACATATGCAATCCATCTATCATTATTTGTCATTGGTCTTCTATCTCCGCATATGACCATCAATGTGGTAATATTGGCTTCCTCCATACGATGTCTTAAAGGATGTTTTGCATGCTATATCATCACGTTTAGTGAATCTTTACAAACATTCTAACACATGATGTAATACAAAAAAATCTACATGTGCATTCTAAAATGGTGAACTACATGCACAAATTGTATTCAAGTACTGATTCATAGTGATACTTTCTTTCAATGTCTTTTCTTTCTATATCAATGTCTATCGAATGGAATATGAAGAATTTTCTTGAGGTCACCGCCACCACGTAGGACACGAATGCCCTTCGTGGTGGCAGCCGCCTTGGATACGTTCCCACCTTTTGTCTTTACCATTCGACAGCAACACGTTGTGAGCCGATACCATGGCACCCATCAGTGGAGCTATGTAGATGTTGAACGTTGAGTTTGAGGGTCTAAAGCGCATGGTGTAGGATCTCATAGACCATGTAGTCTATGAGCGGTCCATTGCCACCACGTATTCAAGACACCCCTGTCTCCCTCCTCGCCATCTTCACCCGGCGGCAATGGTTTTAGTCACCATTTGATTAGAAAATCATACAAATGCAACCCAAGAACCGGATCATTTGGTGTAAAGAGTAGAATCATAATTCTTTCAAAACATGAGAGGCACACTAAAAAAAAACAAGAGATGTACATGTTTGATTTCAAGCATGGTAGAGAGTCATTCCCTATCACTTTAGGCAAAACGTTCCTAGATGGACACTTAACCAATGAGACAATGTTAATAAAGGTCCATGGTTTCATCGGGATTGCAGTAAGTAGTACGAATACATAAAAGAACAATTTGGGCGACAATGACCCTCGGCTGTGTTGGCACCGATAACAACACATGGAGCACTCAAATGTCCATCACTCAATCATTTTCCAACTATTGAGCCATTCTTTGGTGTTTTGGAATGATCATGACATGTATAACAAGATGCATGTGTTTTTTTGTGATTGGAAACTACCAGAGGGCTTCGGAGCACCAAGGGTCTTTTAACATGCTCATAAGGGCTGATAGGTAAGAAAACACATGAGTTCTTGTAGGCATGTCAATATTAAAAAAGACTATACATTGAATTATACTGATCAATCAGTTTTGAGGATTCACTACTTCCCCAATTTTCCTTCTTCTCCAAGTATTAAATTGCACACGTCCATTGAATCCTCCAAGTCCTTCATAACATGTAACGGTGAAAGTGCAGCCAAAAGAGGCGGATGTGAAGAACATCGTTCATCAATAGCGGTTCCACAACAACGGGAAGGTGGGTGTCCTCTCAAGGAGTGGCCCACAAACCAAGGGTTTGAGGGTGGGAAGTTTATCCCGAGGGCTTCACGTGTGACTGTCATGTCAAGAGCTCCTCACTTCAATTTCTACATGAAGAAGTGTAAACAACAAAATGTCCACTAGTTTAATAGAGTTTTATGCATCTTTTGAGCTCCAACTCCTTGTCGTTCTACTTCACAATACACAAACACGTAGCTTCTATTGAATAATTGCTATAAGATAATTAGATGAAAAAAATTGTTGTGAAATTGACTAGGTGGTTCCTTTACAATGTTTGGATGATGTTGATGCCAAGTTCACGATAATGTTGACAAAGGTAAATGGGTTTCCTTTCTAATAAGAAGTCTTTTCGATGGAAAAAGGTGTTGGTGAAATGAATAGGTCTTCTTTCTTGATGATTGGAAATGAAACAAGTAAAACGCGTAACATGTTTCTTTGTGGTTCATTTGTATCTTTAGATTAATGTTCCCCGGATATTTCCATGTAAAATGATCTGTAGGCCTTCTTCTTGTGCACATACATAATGCTGAATTGGGCTATCTCTAAGCCTTTCATTTGGCTTGCGATGGGCCATGCTAGCTTTTCTATTGAAATCTGGCATGGCCCCATGGCCTCACACTTAGGAGAAACTTGGTGACATGCTCGAAATGGCAAGTGGATCATTGAAAAAAAACATGAGGCCTCCTAGTGCCTTGTGTAATGGCTTTCTTTGCCGACTTGGGCTAAAAGACAGGCTTCAAGCCCCAATCACCCTTATAGGGCTCAAAGCATGTTGTTTTGAGTTCCAAAAAGGAATAATGATTCTTTCTTTTAAGCCTGATGAGTTTTCATTGATTTAGGTGTGACTACATCTTGACTCCAACGGTGTAGAAGCCACGAGGCTACTAATACTTGAACTCTTGACAACTCTAAAGTGTGTGGGAATCACCACCAAGAACATCAACATGATTTCACAGATCGAGTGAGTTTTTTTGGTGGATTTCGGTGATAAATTCTTTTAGAGGGGTATGAACTTAAGGAGGGTGATTACTACAAGTCCAACAATGAAGGGCCTTACAAGAAGGTCAGACTAAAACTCCACTATAATTTTGGACCTGAGTTTTGAATTCTCTAAGGTTGAAAATGTTGATTTCAATGCACTCCCAGAAATGTTTCTTTATTTTTTAACATAGTTTTAAAAGGGTTGTCAAATGGCTTCAACTCGAACTTGATAGGGTTCTTTGCTTGAAATTTTCCATGCACGATGACTTCCATGGAGTGAAGAAAGGTGAGCAGTTTTAGAATTGATGAAGTTTCAAGTCACAATCCTCTATGGATGGTTTGAAGGATGTTAACAACTTGATAACTCTTATATGTTGACAATATAACTTATTGATTGCCAACATAGAATGAATCCGATCTTGCTTATCGCTTGAAATTGTGAAGGCAACTAGTCTCAAACATCATGTATTGTGTTGCACCCTTGTCAAAGCACCACATATCATAGCTCCATTCAGCGTGTATCATTGTTAATTAACAAAGTTTGAAGGCTCAAACTTGGAAGCATTGAGCCGCAGAAGACGTCTCCATAGGTTGTTCTAGAATCTTCCTCTCCATCTTGTTATCACTTGGAGCTTTCATGTAAGCTCTTAGTGCTTTTGCCTTCAGCTATCCAATATGTTCTCTAAGATGTGTAAATCATCTATTTCCCCTACAACTTGCCTTCTTACTAAACGTGTATACTTGTTGATTTCCTTGACGATGTGGGTTTACACTGAATGATGAATGAGGTTAATAAAACTTCCTAATTTTATTACTAATCCACTTTTTATATCTATCTTCAAATACTATCAAATTCCAACATCTTTATCAATCACCCTATGTGCTACCATGAGTAAAACATTCACTATGCATCTACAAAAAGTATCCTTCTATTGCACATCAAGAATGATGCTATTTCACTCGTACATATCAACAAACAAACTCAATACTTAAAAAGACACAAGTTTTGTGGATTTTCCTTAAACCTTTGTAGTTGAAAAGCCAATGCAACACATGGGAGTCATCAAACATCTCCATATGCTCAATTTCAACCTTTCTTACCATGAGAGAAACTGCGTAGTTGAAATACTCAAAATATAGTTGTAGATTTGTTGTAGGATTGAATGTCTGATTGAAAATATTTTTTAAGTGAAATCCATAGAAGGGTGGGAATTAAGAAATTGGGTGTGATTACAGAGTTTGTCCATGTGATTGGATGTCTTGCCTCTTGAGGCTTATGCACATGTTGTATTTTCTTATGATTCCAAGGCAAGTTCTTAAAAGATTATTGTGGGTGCCTTGCCATGAGCTTGAGCTCCTTGAAGAAGGTTGGATGGTACTCCCTTTGTTCTGCTAATTATATCTTCACGAGCGTAAGGCATATCTAGACAAATATTTTTTAAGAGTTCTTGAACATTTAGGCTTTCTTTCTGTTGTTTTTTAATTTTGAAAGGCCATTATTGGTCCATCAATTGCATGTGCATTTTTTTTGTTGTTTTGTAACTTCTTCAAGTTGAAAACCTTCCGTTTTAATTTAATGGCGCGAAAACATGGTTCCTTGCTCCACATGTTCATGTGTAATTTCTAGAATATCTTTAGTATGTACAAACACCTGTTCAGAGGTTTAAAACGTTCCTTCAACACATTTCAATGCAATCTCTAGCACAATGCTTTCTTATGACATGGCTCTCCTTTTTCAATGAAGTACCTGACATTGATTTGATGTGTCATTGATGAGAGACATTATTTGCGTTTCCTAGCTTATGCTCAGTAAATAATAGTTTGTTTAAATGCTTTTTAGGTTCATGTTTGACTGCATTAGCTACACAAAGCCATCAATTGAAACAAAATTCATTGTATGGTTACCAAGACCAACTTTTGTACTCTGTATTTATCTCTTGGTTTCCATCTTTGGTCGCAATTTAATGGCCTTGAAGGGGACAATTCACATGAAAAGGAGTAGCTACAAATATTAGCCCCTTAGGTAGAAGCTAAAACTAAATGTGAAACAACTTGAAACATTAGAGCCTCGTTTGACGTAGATGAACAAGTTGTCAATGTGTTAATATAGAAGGATTCTTACATACGCTATAGTCTTTACGATGGTGATTATAGTTAATACGTGGAGATCCTTTCATTGTTGAAGATGATAGTAAGTGTAGATCAAGAAGATATGTGAAGAAATAGCAACCGAGGATGCATATGGTAAATGGTAAAAGTGCCTATAAGCATCACATGCCGTTGGGTTGGTGTGCGCCCAACGGCTCTCAAAGCCATTGAGGAGCCGCCGTCCCTACTTTGAGGAGTTTCCCAAGGAGAGCCTATTAAATGTTCTTTCTAAAAGCTAGCCCATGCGGGAGGATGAGGAGGAGTAGGAGGGGGAGGAGGAGGAGGGGGGGTGGGAGGAGAGGGAGGAGGAAGAGGTGAAGGAGGAGAAGGAGGAGAAGGTGGACGAGGAGGAGGAGCAGGAGTAGGAGAACGAGGATGAGGAGGAGGAGAAGAGGGAAGAGGCAGATGTGAAGGAGGAAGAGGGGGAGGAGGAGGAGAAGGGGGTGTAGGAGGGGGAGGTGGCGGAGAATGTGGAGGAGGAGGGGGTGGAGGAGGGGGAGATGGTAGAGGAGGAGGAGGAGGGGGGGGGGGAGGAGGGGGAGATGGTAGAGGAGGAGGAGGAGGGGGGGGGGGAGGAGGGGGAGATGGTAGAGGAGGAGGAGGAGGGGGGGGGGGAGGAGGGGGAGATGGTAGAGGAGGAGGAGGAGGGGGGGGGGGAGGAGGGGGAGATGGTAGAGGAGGAGGAGGAGGGGGGGGGGGAGGAGGGGGAGATGGTAGAGGAGGAGGAGGAGGGGGGGGGGGAGGAGGGGGAGATGGTAGAGGAGGAGGAGGAGGGGGGGGGGGAGGAGGGGGAGATGGTAGAGGAGGAGGAGGAGGGGGGGGGGGAGGAGGGGGAGATGGTAGAGGAGGAGGAGGAGGGGGTGGAGGAGGGGGAGATGGTAGAGGAGGAGGAGGAGGTGGTGGTGGAAGAGGTGGTGGAGGAGGAGCCGGTAGAGGAGGTGGTTGTGGAGGAGGTAAAGGAGGAGGAGCAGAAGCAGGAAGAGGAGGTGAGGGAGGATGAGGAGTTGGAGGGGGGGGAAGTGGAGGAGGGGGAGGAGGGGGTGGAGAGGGAGCAGGAAGACGTTAGGGATGAGGAGAAGGAGGAGGAGGAGGAGGATAAGGTGGAGGAGCACGTGGTGGAGGAGGTGGTGGTGAAGGAGGTGTTCGTGGAGGAGGAGGTGGTGATGAAGGAGGAGGGGGAGGAGCAAGAGATAAAGAAGGAGGAGAGGGAGGAGGAGGAGAAGGAGGAGGAAGGGGTGGAAGTGGGGGAGGTGGTGGAGCAAGTGGAGGAGGAGGTGGTGGAGGAGGTGGTGGAGGAGGTGGTGGACGAGGTGGTGGTGGAGGAGTTGGTTGAGGAAGTGGGGGTGGAGGGGGAGGAGGTCAAGGAGGAGAAGGAGTAGGAGGAGGGGGAGGAGGAAGAGAAACAAGAGGTTCCTCTAGAGGAGAGGATGTTGGAGAATAGGTGAGGCAAAGGGCAAGAGCAAGAGCAAGGAACGGGTGCGTAGCTTGAAGGAAAACAAGACACTTTGAAATGACAACAAAAGCTTCTGTGAGCAAGGGAACACACATGGTGGACTGTGTGTCTCACAACTCAAATCATGACTTGTACATTTCAACTGCAAGGGTAGATAACAGAAAAGAGGGGTTGGGAGGATGAACAGCATGTGGAATAGGAGGTGGTGATTGAAACGGAGAAGTCAAGGGATCAAAGTGGCCATAAGAAGGTAACGTGGTAGAAATGGAAGAAGGGCACGTGAGCAAGGAAAACAGACGCCTAACACAATGACGTCCCATAATAGAAGGATGAAGGGAAGAAAAAGGGAAGAACAGAGAGAGAGAGAGGGTCAAGAGAGGGAGGGTAGGTAGGATAGGGAGGAGGAATGAGAGGGAGGGAGATTGGGAGGGGGAAGGGAGGAATGGACGGACAGAGAGATGGGGGGAAAGAATGACTAACAGATGGATTGAAGGACAACGATGACAGTGGTGGCTATAGTGAAAGCAATGGCGACGGTGTTAGTGACAATGTCAACGATAGTGTTCGCCAAAAGGATAAAGAGAGAGACAGAGAGAGAGAGAGAGAAAGAGAGAGAGAGAGAGAGAGAGAGAGAGAGGTAGAAATAGAGAGAGAGAGATATAGAGAGAGAGATAAGGAGAGAGAGATACAGAGAGAGAGGGGAGCGATGGAGAGAGGGAGAGGGGGGGGCAGCTGGCCTAAGAGGCAGGGAGGCAGACATGACAGGCAAAACGGGGAGGAGAGGAGGGAGGGAGGGACAGAGAGATAAAGGGGAAGAGAGAGAGAGA
>SZWC01004852.1:84010-96247 GCA_023375785.1 Penium margaritaceum | reverse complement strand
CCCCCCCCCCCCCTCTCTCTATTTTTTTCCTCCCTATCTCTTTCTTAGTCTCTCTCTCTCTCTCTCATCTCTCTCTCTCCCTCTCTCTCTATCCCCCTTTCTATCGCTTTCTCTCTCTCTCTATCTCTCTCTCTCTCTCTTTGTCTTCTCTTCCTATCTCTCTCCTTTGATCTCTCTCTCCCTCATCTATTTCTTTCCCTCTCTTTCTTCTATCATCTTTCTCTCCTTTTCTTTCTATCTCCCCCTCTCTCTCACCTCTCTCTCGCCCCTTCTCACTCTTTCACTTCTTTCTTTCTTTCTCTTTCTCCCTCCTCTTTCTCTCTTTCTCTCTATCTCTCTCTCTTCTTGTATCACCTCTCTCTCTCTCTCCCCTCCCTATCTCTCTCTCTCCCTCCCTCACCTCTCTCTCTCTCTCTATCTCTCTCTCTCTCTCTCATCACTCACCCTCTCTCTTACACCTCCCTCTCTCTCTCTTTATCCTCTCTGCCTCTATCCCCCCTCTCTCTCTCCTATGTCCCCCTCTCTCTCTTCCTATCTCTCTCTCTCTCTACCCTCTCTCTATCTCACTCTCTCTCCTATCTCTTTCTTCCTCTTTCTCTCTCTATTACTCTCTCTCTCTCTCTCTCTCTTTATCTCTCTCTCTCTCTCTCTCTTTCTCCATCTTTCTCTCCGTCACATTTTCCTCTCACCCCTCTCTCTCACATGTCTCTCTTTGTCCTCTCTCTCTCTCTCTCTCTCTCTCTCTCTCTTTGTCTCTCTCTGTCTCTTTATCTCTCCATCTTCGTCCCCCCACCTCTCTCTCTCTCTCTCCTTCTCTTTCTATCTCTCTCTCTCTCTCTCTATCTCTCTCTCTCATTTTTCTCGCTATCATCTTGCTCTCTCTAAGGCTCTCTTTCTTCTCTCGCTTTCCTCCTCTCCTTGCTCTCTACACTCTTTCTCTCTACTCCCCCTGCTCACTCTCTCTCTCTCTCTCTCTCTCTCTCTCTCTGCCCATCATCTCTCACCTCCACCCTGTCCTTTTCTGCTCTCTTTCTCCCTTTCTGCTATCTCTCCATTTCTCCCTCTACTTTCTCTTTGTTCAATTTGCTATCTCTTTCTCTCGCCTCTTTCCTCTCTCTTTCTTTCGGCCTTTGCCTTCCTCTTTCTTCCTATTCTCCTCCTTTCTCTACTCTCTACTCTTCCTCTTGCTTCTTCCTCTGCCCTCCTTGCTCTCTCTCCCTACTTTCCCTCTCTCTACACTCTCTTTCCTCCCCCTCTTTTCTCTCACTCTCCCTTTGCCTCTTTTTTCTCTTTTCCCCCCTCTCTCTCTCTTCCTCACTCCCCCTTTCCCTATGTAAGTCTCTCTTTCCTCCCTCTGTGCCGTTCTCTCCATATACTTTCTCGCCCTCTTTCTTACTCTTTTTCTCTTCCTCCCCTCCGTCATTCTCTCTGTACCTCCTTGTTTCCCTCTCCCTTTGCCCTCCACCTTTCCTCGGCTCCCCTACTCCAGCTCCCACCTCTTTATTTTTACCCTTTATCCCTCTCTTTTCACCTTCCCCTCCCCCCCCTCTCTCTCTCCCACTCTCCCTCTTTCTCACTGTCTCCAGTTCTCTCTCTTGTTCCTTCTGTCTTTCCTCACCCCTCTCTTCCTCCCTTACCCTCTTATTCCCCTCCTGTATTGTTCTCTCTAGCCCCAACATCCTTCTCTTCTTTTTACTCTTCCACCCATTCCTCTCTTCCTAACCTGTTTCCCTTCATTTTCCCTCCCTCCCCCTTCCCCCCATCTTCCGTGTTGGTGCTCTCCTTCAGGCTTCCTGCTTGTCCTCTTTTGTGGTCTCAGTCCCCGATGAGTGGGCTTGGTCTTCATTTTTTGTGGGCTTGCACCTCTTCCTTCCGTAGTACGTCTCCACCCATTGGTGTGCTTGTTCCTTTTGTCTTGTGGTTCCTACTTATGTTGGTTTTTGTCTCTATTCTCTCTTCGTTTTGCTCATCTTCTTCTTCCCCCTCTTTTTGTCTCCCTTCTCTTGTGTCTCCTTGTTTTTGGTCTTTCTTTTCTTTCCCTCTACCTTTGTCCGCCCATGTTCTTGATCTCTCGTTTTTTTTCCTTTGCTTCCCTTGTCTCTCCCTCTCTCCCTGTCTGTTTGTTCCCACTGGTTTTGTGCCCCGTGTGCGCTCCATATGCGCCTTGTGTGCGCCCTTGTGTGCCTCGTGTTTGCATTTCCTTTTCCTCTTTTGCCTTATCCTTCTCCTCACCTTCTCCTTCTCCCTTCTGCTTTGTTCGTGTGTTTGCCTCCTCTCTTCCTCCTTGGTGCCGCTCTCACCCTTGCCAAATTCACCCCCTTGCCTTTTCTCTGTGAGAGCCCTTGCTCATCTTTTTGCTCTCTTTTTTGCCTCTGTTGCTTGTCCGGTCGTGTCATGTTCCCTTGTTTTCCTACCCTCGTCGTTTCTCCCTTGCTCTTGCCCTCTCCTCTTTTCACCTTCCTCTCTCTTGTGCATTTCCTCTTGCCTTTCTCCACTCCCGCCCTCCTCTCTCCCTCCCTGTCCCCCGCGTTCCCTTCCTCCCCTCTTCCTTATGAATAGGTAAGTTATGAATGGCTGTGGATTTCTTAGCAATAAAAAAATCACCGTTGATACCTTCTACCCCTTTCTATACATAGATAGAGTTTTGATGGACTTGAAAGGACGAGAATATTCACAAAAATGGACATGTCTAGCAAGTATCATAAGATCAACGTATTTGATAAGAAGAACATTTTTTGTGTTGGATATGTGAACTTAAAGTTTATAACAGTTGTTTATGCTTTTGAATACTCGTGCCTTTTCATGGTAGAAATTAAAAAACGTTTTTTGTTGTGTCAATGAATTTGTTGTTGCGCACCATGACAACATCTTTATGTAAAGTCTCACCTTGAAGGAGAATTTCGAACGCGTCAAATATTTTTTCAAGATTTGATAAAAAGGGAAATCATACCAATTATGTTGATGTACGACATTTGTTACATGTTTTATCGTTTAGTCCACATGGTTCCTGGTTCATGGATTATAATGGACACAAAAACAAAGGAAGCCGTTGGTATCTAGAAGACAAGAGTGATTCAACAGAGGACTATGGCTCGGTGTGAGTGCCTGTCTCAGATTTCACGAGTAAAGCTATTGTGTGGTTTTTTGGGGAATATTAGTTGTCTAACATCGTGAAAAAACTCTGATATTCATGCTAGCCCTAGGATTGATGGATCAATATCACACTACTTCATGGCCAAAGATTTGTCAACGTGAGTATTCAGAGCTATTATCCTAAAAGAGAACAATGCCGGAGAACACTTTGTTGCATACATGCGCTAAAATTGTTTATGTTGAAACTCAACTACACATTAGAAAACCTGACTGGGCTTCTAGCGTACTTTGAAGATGTGGTTTTTTAATCTTTGTTACAAAACATGTGTCATTTTTATTGAGTATAATGCATTCACATACAGGAAGGTGTATCATAATCTGAGCCATCCACAATCATAATGGATGGAGTACCTTGAATGCAACTTTCACTAGGACATTGATTAGAGAACCAAAAAAACCAATCCACGAGAAACTCTATGTTGTTTATAACTCTTGATGATTGAGGTTGTTATGGTACTTATCAAACTAGAGTTATATCTTGCGAGGTTGTTTGGGAAGGGTTACAAGGAGGTTTACGGGTGGCAAAAACATCTTATTCTACTATGACTACCCATATTACTGATAGCTAAGTTCTTGCGTAGTCTTCACAAGAAAGATCAATAAGCTAGAAAGAAATTGCTGTTGGAATAGTTTTGTGACCCTCATTCTTGTGGAAATGTTTGTCAAAACAATGAACTCAACAAGTTTGCATTATACAACAAGTGGGAGTGGATGTTGAGTAACATGACCAAATTATGAAAATCTTGCTTTACTTCCAAGCGGGAGCAATCTTGTTGCATGTTATTAGTCGGAGTGCCATATAGGCTTTTGATGGAACCATGGGCAGACATTAGCATGAACTCCATGGGAGAAACATGTGTCACTCTAGAGGGAAATGGTGCTATCTTTGTGGTGGTGGAAAATAGTTTCAGGTTACTACAATTTATCTAGACATGTACCATCATCAAGAAATAAGAAAAAACATGAATATCTATAAATTAGATTGTATAACAACAGAAAGTGCCATCCACCATCATCATAAAGAGAGACCATGACTTCTCTAGTTTTTTTCTTAAGCTAAACTAATGTCCCATTGTGGTGATCTGATTTGGCACTCAACGGTGTTACATCCCCAAATGGACAAGGAGAATAAACAGACTTATTGGTTTTAAAGAAATTTTTGTAATTTGGGCAAACCCCACGGTGCATATTGGAACACTTAACTATTGAATGGTGGAGTCACATTCTACTCGGTGGCTTCCTTTGGAAGGTGTAGAATTTCTTTTCAGCTAGTTTATGGAAAACTTCATGCCACACAAGTACAAATTCAAAGCCAAAGCATTACTCTGATTATTGACATCAAACATTAATTCTTTTACAATGCCTAGGAGGAAACACGCTTGACCCTTGCAAAGGTAGAGGAATGAGAAAGCAAGCAACATATTGTTATCACGGCAACCATGTATTGAGTTTTGGCAAAAATGTCGTAAGAAGCTCCACAAACATCAAACAACATAGACAAGGTTTTGCGAATGTCACACCTTAATGGGTGGGCCTCCTTAAGATCAAGTGAATGCCATCCCTGGTTGTCGCTCCATTTTTCCTACTACATGATATGGTGATCCATTTGGTCTTCCATGTCAGCAAGCTCATGTACAACTGCAAACCCTCAGAGAGATCCACCAAATGAGACGTCGATTCTCCACGTCCACATCGTCGAAAAATGTCCATGGATCTTGTGAAATTCAATAGGTATGATGTTGCACACAATGGAGAGGAAACTTAAGACAACCTATGAGATGTGGATTTTGTTATTGATGGTTGCTGTTAGTGCCACTAGTTTATGGCTCCTAATGTGCCGGGTCACTGAGAATAAAATGGAGAAATGAATCATCTTAGACGTACATGCGTCCTTAATCTCCATAAGTGAAAGTTTGTGTCCTCTCATTTACGCTCTAGCAGTGTTGAAGTACGGATTCTTATGCTGTTCGAGCGAGGGAAATTTGGTAAACTGCCTTGACCTATGTTGATTCATTTTGAAAGGTTCTTACAATCTGGACCAATTTCTTGAATAATTGACAGTGGCATGAACTCTTAGGATGTGTCCATATGTTGTGGTTGATTTCTTGAGTGCGATGCTTTAGTATAATATTGCGCCTTAGTGTTATCATGAGTAAAAGTTTTCTCATCATTGTTTATGGAAGTGACCACTTACAACCTCACGTGTAACACGAGCGCCAAAGGCCTTTTATATACCTCATTTTGTTTTTTGGTATTTTATTTATGCGCTTGACATATCTGACACTTATCGTCTTCTTGCAATACTCGTGACATAAAAATGAAAAAATTGTCCCAATTTCTCTGAATGTGTTCTACCCCACACCTCACCATCTAGGCTATGTTAGTTCCAATAGGCTCAACATGTGGAGTATGGAAGATGCTAAATAGTTTGAAAACACTGAGAAATTTGTTGAGATGTGTGTTGATATGGGAGAGTGACCACATATACATAAGTTTATTGATAACACAGTTACAACAGGTTGCATGCATGAACCATGCTGTATCCAAATTTTAATTCCTTTATGCTATTTCATAAAGCTTTTGTACAACGAGCATGCACAAAAAACCAATGTATCCAGATGAGCAGGCAATAATGACGGTGCTTGCCATCTAGCGACAACATGATTGATTCGTCAAAAATCGAAGAAGAATCACACTTCCCTATAGATGGGTTTTGCAAAATTTCTATGTAAGGTTTGTAAGGGTTTTGAGTGGGGGTTCCAAAACAGCCCATGCGTCAAAAGGGGTTCAGATGGAAGAAAACGGGTATTCTTATCTATAAGGAGAGATTAGAATTCATTCTTTTTTTTAGTCGTAACATGCCATGTGCGGATGTAAGGTTTTAGGTTGGAACCGGCTCTACTCAGACAAATACATAAAACCCTAAATTCGCAAACGGGGGTTTGCAATTGGAAAATGAAATAGGTTTATTGCTCAATTGTGAATTTTTTGACGGCGGGGGTGACACATCAGCCCCTCGCTTTGCTTGATCGGTGACTTCTGTTGCTAATGGGGCATGGCCATCAGCATGGAAATGGTGTTTTTGGTTCTTCTGGATACACTTGTTTTCATATTGAAACTCTTGAAATATGAGGCATGTGTTTATGCTTGCACTCATATATCAGCTATAACACCCGTGTTGATATGAGATTAATCCTTGTTTACTTGAGGACGCCATCTAAACCATTTTTATGCGATCTATTGTTGGCTTTTTCAGTATATATTCATCATAGACGAAAGCGCGGACGGTTGAAATGTATTGAAACCCATTCCCTCTTTTATTTACTGAATGTGACTCAAGATTAATTGATCATTTTCCCCACAGTTACGCATCAGTTCCCGCAAAAAAGCGAGACACGGATGTTTTGTCAAGATTTATGCAAATCGAGATAGTTGCAGAGGGGTCTCTGGCATCTAACGGTTCGAGGGGTATCTTTCGCTTTCGATGTTTGTATTCAATAGAAGGGAAAAATCTGAATCAGTTTTTGAAAGATGCCCGATGAAAAAGAACGGCGACATTACGGGGTACCTCGTTTTCAAACGTGGAGAGCGCTATCCACCCCGTGCGGCAGATTTTGATCTCCATGCATCCCCGGTCTTGGTTTCCGGTTTCGAGGAGCCCTGAATTTGAAAACTTGAACTCAGGCTGCCCCGTAGCCGGTGTGTCAGACACGAGGTACCTCGTCGGGTACATGGTCATTTGGCCAAAGTGTCCGTTTTATGACTTTTGCGTATTCTCTTAATGTAAAACCATTTTTGATATACTTTTCTGTCAGCGCGGAGGCGGGATAATGTTCAATTGTCAGAAATAAATGAGGCCTTGCGATGTGAGCTGGCCTTACATCTTTGTAGACGTTTTAAAATGGTTGTCTTTTCCTATTTCAGGCGGGGTATTTCAATACATTCTGAATACCATGTCATCTCGGGGTATTTTGAATCGACACGATGTACCCCGCGGGGTACGACGGCATCACACGGGGCATCTCATGACGAAGGTTTTAATGTCGGGGCTCTCTGTGGTCACAACATAGAACCCAGGGCACATTATGCCCAAATTTTCGAGGCTTGGCGGGTTAGGGATATCGGTGCCCAAACCCGGGGCACCTAGGTATTTTCTTGTAGAAAGAAACACATTCTCACCCTTTTTTTAAGATCGTTTACTCTGGGTGAAGTTGTTCGGGGTTCACTACAACATACTTGCGGTGAGGCTGGTTGCGGTCGAAATGGAGGGTTGGGTTGAATTTCCCAACTCGCGGCTGCTTGGTTGGTTTGGATGGTCGAAACATCGATGTAAAACGATTTTCGTCAGCATTTTCTCCAAAATCCTGCAGGTTGCCAATGTCGAAGATGTGTGTACATTAGACATGCGCACATCCAGACATGTGCCTTGGTGGATAGGATCCTATATGCCGTCGGATGCGCTCCATCGTGGTCCGATCGAATGGGGAGACATCCCCATGCCACTTCCCTTGCCTAGAGCATGGCCAAAGAGCGGCCATGCTCTGCACAGGCAGTCCAACCCACTTCGCCGACCGAAGCTATCTCTCGGTCGAATTGCGGAATTGGCCGCAGGTGGGAATGGGTGGACGACTTTTCACCCAGCTCCTCCACCCACGAAATTCAGGACACTCTGTGTCCTCCACGGCCTACACAGCGGTAGGAAATCGAATAGCTCACGGACGTGCATGGGTGAAGTCTGTGGTTTCACCCATATCCACCCGTACTCACCTATTCCCACCTCCGATGGGAAGCTGGCCGTCCCTGCTAGATCGTGAAAAACATGCATGGTTTGAGGCAGCGAACCTCGCTTGCCAATTGTATGTTCAGACTGTGATGATAAAAATAAAGTAAAACAAACTCGCGAAAACCACCCAACCACTAAACTCAACTAAGCGGAAGAGGGAAGTTACGTAGCAGCATCTGATTTGGTCAAAATCGTGGGTTGAGCTCGTTCAACCCACGATTCCAACCGCAACCAGCCTCACCCTTGGTTGAAACGAATCCTTGTCAGTGAAAATGACCCGTGCGCGTCGGTGTACATGAAAGTTCAAGCGTTCATCGACTGCGTGAACAACGCGAAAATCCACAAGGGACATCGCAAGTTTGTTGCGGTTTCTCGAGCGCTCGCGTTTGCTCGTAAACATCCATGTTAGATCGCAAACCAGCGGGGCACCTTACTGAATACAAAAGAACCAGCAAAGGATTCCGGCATTAGAGCCAGAAGTTCCCGGAGTCCTTTCAACCTCTCAAAAATGAATGGCCATGGAATTGGAGTGGGAATGCGCACGTCGTGAAACCTCAGTAGGCCAGGGTCAGTTCCGCGCCGAGTGCATTGCAAGTGAGGGCCATGGAGGCATTGCCTTCTCCCACCGTCTTGTGCTCACCAGTAGCCAGGATATGCTTGGCCGCCCTCCTTGCGGCCGTGATGCTGGCGGTGGACTACCACCTAGGGCTGGAGGCGTCCGACGTGCAATCTCGTCGGAAGGGCGGGCCTCTACAGACCCGGGAAGCAGCGCCGGGTGCAGCGCAGCCACTGGTCGGTCTTTCTCGCAGATACGACGCTGGAAATCTCTCTCCCATGCTAGCAGGGACGAATGTCTCCAATGCAGAGAAGAAAGACTTAGCGACTGGGCAGCAGCAGAAGGTGCGGCAGCAGCAGCAGCAGCAGCAGCAGCAGCAGCAGCAGCAGCAGCAGCAGCAGCAGCAGCAGCAGCAGCAGCAGCAGCGGCAACAGCAGCAGCAGCAGCAGCAGCAGCAGCAGCAGCAGGAGCAAGAGCAAGGTGGCAAGCAGTCAAGCGACGGGAGGGCAAGCGTAGCAATGAACACCTCGCTTGTCTCCAAAGAAGCGCTTCGTGGTGGTCCCGTGCCTTGCCCGGAGGGTTGCAGTCACACTTGCAACTTGGAGCTTGGGAGGTGTGACTGCCCCCCTGAATGGTGAGTGACCGTAACTGGTCGTCACGTGCAGCTGAAGTCAGCGGCTGGAACCCACGTGTTGACGAGCATTGAGTGCGCCAAACCCAAACCCAGCTACAGCCAGCTTTCTAGGGTGGAGGGCCCACCTCGCGTGGCGAAGGAAGATGTAGGGTGATGCCTGGCACTTGTTGTCTGGCACTTGTTGTCTGGCACTTGTTGTCTGGCACTTGTTGTCTGGCACTTGTTGTCTGGCCGCACGAGCTGATTTCTTTTTGTGAACGTCACAGTGAGAGGGCAAGCTCCCTCATTCCGATTGTGCCCGTCGCACTTCCTTCTGCTAAACTCTCCACCTGCTGCAGAACGTTTGCACCTGTCATCCCTTTTATTTTTGAAAAATAATTATTTTCTGGAACATGACAACATGACAAATGGTGGGGAGGATGCCAAAGTCCTTCGCGCCACCTCAAGCAAGCAGGAGCAGGGTTCTCGGGCAAGGCCCTGTGGCCAGGACCGCTACGCTGTGGGGAGGATGCCAATGTCCTTCACGCCACCTCGAACAGACTAAAAGCAGGGTTCTCGGGCAAGGCCCTGTGGCCAGGACCGCTGCACGGTGGGGAGGATGCCAAAGTCCTTCGCGCCACCAGAAAAGCCCACTCAGAGTCCTCGGGCAAGGCCCTGTGGCCAGGTCCGCTACAGGGGAGCAGCGAGTAGAACACCTCCCAGGGCCTCTGGGAGCTAGGCTTCCCAGAAGGTCGGCTCCACCCCGCAGAGGGCTGAGAGTGTGAGGAGGGAGCGTACACGTTTTTGGTTTTTTGGGTGGGAAATTTGTTGTGGTTGCCATTCCATTCATTTCTGGGATGAGTTGGGCTTGGGCAGCTGACAAGGTGTTCCTCGGGCGGCGTCGAATCATCCCACGGATGAACACAAACTAGAGAGCAGACCGCATTGCTCAACGATTCCAGCTAGGTTTGCATGACCAATGTGTGTGTCCGCATTTGTCTCTCCTTGTTCATGCTATGTTTCAAGTCGATGCTTGAACACAAGCACTCTCTTGCATACAGATGACGTGCTCAAGATATCCATAGCTCCAGAAAACAGGATGGGGATTGTCGATGGTACTGGGAACAGGAGGTGGTGCTCCGTGCAGGCCCAAGGGACTCCCCGTATAGGGCTTGGCCCCTGAGCCCCCTCAGCTCGTCAAATTTGTGGTACAAAATCTGGGCTGGCATCGTCTTTTTTTTTTTTCTTCTTTTTCTGGGCGCTAAACTGGTTCGATCCGGAACCGGACCGATTCNTATGTTTCAAGTCGATGCTTGAACACAAGCACTCTCTTGCATACAGATGACGTGCTCAAGATATCCATAGCTCCAGAAAACAGGATGGGGATTGTCGATGGTACTGGGAACAGGAGGTGGTGCTCCGTGCAGGCCCAAGGGACTCCCCGTATAGGGCTTGGCCCCTGAGCCCCCTCAGCTCGTCAAATTTGTAGTAAAAAATCTGGGCTGGCATCGTCTTTTTTTTTTTTTCTTCTTTTTCTGGGCGCTAAACTGGTTCGATCCGGAACCGGACCGATTCGAACGTCTGAACCGGAACCACCGGTCCAGGTTCGAACCAAAACCAATTCAAAACTCTGCTTGGTAGAACTCATTCGACCCGTCAGACCAGATCAAACGAACACGCTTGGCTGACCTGATTTGCTTTGAGCAGAGAAAGAAGTTTTCATGCCATTTTCAGATGGTTTTACATGCAGCAAGGTGCCTTGAGGAGTGTCTAGGACTTTGGAAGTCAGAGACTGGCTTAAAGAGGGACCGAATGAAATTGATCCGATTTGATTCGATTCCAATTGGAAGTAAGGAAAGGTACCAAAAACCGGTTTGAATCTCAAACTGGTTCGGTTCGGTTCAGCCGGAACCGGTTCAGCCAAACTAGAACCATTCTGTTTCAAAGTGGGCCATCAACGTGGGCATCAATGTGCAGTGGTTTGATGTCCCTTTGGCATTGATTTTTCAAGCTGACAACTCAAAGTTTGCAAGGTATGGTGTCTGGGACAAGCCACCATGTCTCTCTTCTTCTTCTTCTTCTTCTTCTTCTTCTTCTTCTTCTTCTTCTTCTTCTTCTTCTTCTTCTTCTTCTTCTTCTTCTTTTCTTCCTTTTTTGGTGTTGACAGAAGGCACCGCCATGATTTGGAGAAGCCCTAAAGTATAACCAGCATTCTTCTTCACAAGTCTGATGTAGACCTAAACTTATGTCATTGTTTGGCCTGTTTGGCTCATTGGTGTGCTTTTCAGGGAAGGTCCAAGCTGCACGACACCCTCACTGCCACTTTGCCGTGGTCTGACGGGCAGGCTGCAGTCGTGCGGCATAGCTGCCACCTGCGGCTGTGCCCTCGACTGCAACCGCTTCATCCTCGGCCACTCAGCCGAATGCCTCCCAGAGGTCAACCCAGACAGTACGCGCCGATCCCTCAATGAGACGTATGCACCCAACCAGTATGCTGTCTTAGAGAACTTCTACGCCACTCCAGACACCATCCCGCAGGGCAGGCTCGCCTCCGCACTAAAGTTCGTTGAGGAGCAATTTCTCTCCTTCACTGACCTTGTACCGCAAACTCTTTGTCCCGATGCCTGCTCTGGTCGTGGCACCTGCTTCAGTGGACGAGAAGGCAGAATATGTTTTTGCAGGTAAGGATACAGAATACCTATGCAGCTGAAGGAAGGTGAGACGATGAACGAGGATTTGGGTCAGAGGAGGCTGGGAAGGGGAGGGAAGGGGAGGCGGCGACAACTGGAGCACAATGAGGTAAACACATGGAATGGAATGCAGGTGGATTGAGTTACATGGAAAGAAAGGACAGATGGATGGAATGGAAGCATGAATGGGCAAGGATGTGGTGGATGACGAGGAGGCAAGATTGAAGAGATTGAGAGGGGGTCAGTGTGAAGAGTGAAGAGAGGAGGAGTCCTCGTCGAGGACATCAGAGGGAATCCCTCTACCCCTCTGAGGGATAGATGGAGAGTGAGCACAAGAAGAAAGGGGAGATAAGGAAAAGGGGGTGAGGAAGAAAAGACGTGTGTGTGTGTCTGTGTGTGTGTGTGTGTGAGAGAGAGAGAGAGAGAGAGAGAGAGAGAGAGA
>SZWC01004852.1:50151-66228 GCA_023375785.1 Penium margaritaceum | reverse complement strand
CCCCCCCCCCCCCCCCCCCCCCCCCCCCTCTCTCTCTCTCTCTCTCTCTCTCTCTCTCTTCTTCTCTTGCTCTCTCGCTCTCTCGCTCTCTCTCCATCTCTTCTCCTGGAGTATGTGGGCTAGAGCGTGGCATGCCTCTCCATCACTTTGAACCATTTCTTTTCACCCTTCCAGTTTCCGGCCCTGTCTATCCACTCTGACATTCTTTGAATGTGTATTTGAAGTTGTTTGCCTTTTGCCTCAAAAGTTCTTTGGTTTTTCTAGGTTGCCTGACGCCCAACCTCTTCCTTACACTTTGACCTCAAATCATTCACGTTATAACACTTCTATGTTGTGCAATGCGCACTTCAGACTGCTGCTTTCCCTCTCTTTTGGTTTTGCCCACAATTGCAGGATGACATCATACAGCCATTTGAGGGTGATCTCATCGACTGGGATGCTATCTCTGTTCGCATAAAGTATGATGACATTCCACGCATGTTCGACATCCTGAGAAGCATTACTCAGACTGATATTGTAGCTAAACGAGCAGCTGGTAGGAAGGTCTGGCAGAGGTTTGTCTTCCCCTCGCCAACTACACCATGGACGCCCATGTTGGGACACCGCATGGATGCTTTTGAATCCTTGATGGAAGTGTTAAGACGGCGTTTGGAGCCCAAGTAGAAGATGACGCTGGGCATAGGGAATTTCTTGGCTTTTCAACAGCAGTTTAGCTTGGCCTTCGATGCCAGAGATATTTTTGCTATGCAATTCAGATATGTCTTCAAAGATTGTATAGGTGTGCCAATCCTGTTCCTTATGACCCGCCCCACCTCCCCAGTAAGCAATCCTCCAAGTTTTGCACCCTGCCACCATTATCACACCACCACTATCCACATCTAGGTTTGGCTCACTCCGGTGCCTCCTCATGTGCATACGACACTCTGGGCAATCCCTCTCCTGGCAACTTCCTTCAGATTCTTCGTATCACAAACACCGAAGCTCCGAAAACGAAGACATGGGCGCTTGCCTTGATGCAACTACAAGTGTGGCGACCTACATGAAAATGCAGTGATGAGAGCAACTTTCAAACTGCTGACGATCATGACCATGAAGTGGAGGTTGAAGGTGGTAGGTGAGGCAACAACGCCCATCTTTTTGGTCAAGCTGAGTGTGGTAATTAAACATAAATTAGGAGGGCATGTTCAGCTCCTCTGCTCATAGCATAGAACTGACTCAAAAGCTCATCAACTAGTGTGCCTTTAGCTTCTCATAGCCCTTTTCTTACTATTGGTGAAGTGACGAGTGATGTTGTGGACGAGGCACAAGCACGTTGATCAAGAAAATTATGCCAATCGTAGTTGCCAATGTCAGGAACAGGTATCAGTGTTGGTACCTCCCTGACGTACACGACTACTAGTGATGTTCAATCGAGACCGAGATTGGTCTAGATATCGAACCGTCTCAAAATGTCTTGTCTCGAACGTCTCGTATCGCACGGGAGCAAGACAAACTCATACGTCTCGAGCAAGACGAGATGAGACCGAGACAGGCACCTTGCCACGTCGGTACGGTACGAGAATCTCGTACCGTACCAAAGTGCCAATCGCAACACAAGCAGGTGCGAAAACCTTGCACGAGTCTTCAGTGCATCTCTATCCTTTACAAGATCGCTCTCCTTGCGACGACAACGGTGAACAGAGCGAGCGCACCGAGCGACGAGCAGCGATAACCAGCTGAAGACTCCGGCAATGGAGGATCACCAACTCGCGAATAACGACGCTCTTCAGACAAACAAAACAATAGCGGTAGCTTTTGCGTCGAATGGCAAAGCCCAAGGAAATCTGACGACCAATCTTGTGACAGACGTCTTGGGCTTGGCGACCCCTCTCCCCATGCCATTGTTTGTAGGAACGAAAACTGGCACGATGGGAGGTACCCGTGACAACCACACATTAACAAGGGTATGTAGAATTTTTGGGACTCTAGAGTCTGAACACCCATCTGCTCCAACAACTCAACGCGATGGTGGAGGAGCTTTGGAATTCTCACATGGGCAACGAAGTGCTCACTGAGAGATATATCCAACTCTTGAGTGAACCACACATTCGACCGGCATTTCATGAGGTGTTTGATCCCACAAACTCGAAGCCACCGACGGTCAAGATGTGAATCACGATTTTGGAGGTGTACTTCACCGCTGCGGGGGTCACCAATGACATGAAGAAAATTGACCTCGCGGCCTCGCTTTTGCGTGGCATGGCTTTAACCTGGTCTGATATAATGACCATCAAACTATGGCAAGAGACCAGCGAAGTTGGATCAATGGTTCATGCGACCACTCTCACATTGTCCACCTGCGTTCTACCTCTCGAGCACATGTATCCGACGAGGCGCCACCCCCTCACCCCACAAAAAAGGGATCAATCTTATGCTCGCTTGCCCCCTTTGGAAAAGTGAAGGAGAATTCTGACGCATAGGACAAGCTCCAATGCCTATGTTAGCAGTCCAACGTAGCAGGGTAATGCGGAGATTTTGCGAGATTACCTCTAGTAGCAATCTCAACCCTGATAAAGTCTGTTTGTACTGTAACAATAGCCTCAAGCGAGATATTTGGCAAGCAATTGCCATTTTTGGCATCCAAGACGATCTTCCGCGAATTATTGCAGTAGCCGATTGCAACAACTGCTCTGACTACAATGTTCAGGTTCAAGAATCCAACGATTGGCGACCACAAGGCCACAATACTTATTGTGGGGGACGGAAGTCACACTTCGTGGAAACCTTGTCTCCGATGGAGATTGAAGTTGCTGATCAACGCAATCAACGGTTCTAGTGGACTTGTGGGAAGTTGGGATTCGTCCCTCGTGACTGTCGAAAACAAAATCAACAAGCCAAAAAGCAGAGAAAGCCCAAGATAAAAATTGAGGATTTGGGAAACAACAAAGGACGGAAGTAGACGGTGAGAATCCTGTATGGCCCAAAAAATCTGTGCCGACCGATCATCCATCTGAGCGGCTCACATTGCTCTAGAGGAGGGTTCCTAAGATCACGAAGTTCCAGGAGGGGTAGGAGGACGACCAACCAGTGATACTGCTACGAATAGAATGAGTCCATAAAAGTCGTAAATCTATACCGGCACTACTCGACGAAGTAGCTTCTCGCAATACTCTAAGCAACGACTGGAAGCTGGATTTATCGACCAAACAGGGGATAATCTGGAGGAAAATCTATCGACAAACGACTGTTGATCCGTCGACTTTGTGAACCTCTCTAACTGCGAATCAGAAATCGTCATGAAGTAATGTTCTAAAGGAATTTCCCACGGAGCGACCACAAAATCATCCTCGGACAAGATTTCATGTAATGGTACCATCCGTAGATGGACTGGAGCAGCAGTCTACATCAGCATTAATGGTGGAAGACGACATCTGCCTTTGATCGATCGATGCCCAATGAAGCTACGGGTACGGAAAGCAGCAAACGTAGAAGCATCGGAGGAAGTTAAGCAGGCACAAAACTCCAAGCAATTCCTCGACATGGCCAAGAGATACCTACAACACGGAGCTCAAGCGTGGCTGGTCCACATGGGCACATGGGAAGCGGAAGAAGTCGTAAAGAAGACAATGTTTCACACACGATATGGGCACTTCAAGTTCACGGTCATGCCGTTTGGACTCACAAATGTCCCTCCAACATTCATGGCGGCAAAGAACCACATTCACCGCCCATACCTTGACGACTTCTTCTTCATATGTCATGACGACACCCTTGTGTACAAGTGTATCCCGGAGGAGAACGATGGACTTCTCCAAAAAGTTCTTGAGGTTTCATGAAAAGAGAATATGTTTGGAAAGTTTCAGAATTTGACTTCGGCTGCCATTTGGTGAAGTTTGTGGGTAGAATCATCTGCGGCGGACAGATCACAATGGACACGACAATGGTGGAAGCAGTCACTAATTGCCTGATGCCTACCAACATTCGGGATGTCCAACTATTTCTAGGCTTTTGTAACTACTACCATCGATATGTAGCAAACTACGCATGAGTGCCACCATTTCTCTCCGATCTCACTCGTAAAACCACTGAGTGGAATCAAAAGGATAGCACAAAGAAGCATTCAACTCTTTGGGAAATGCTCTGACCTTGGCGCCAGCCTTACAATTGGCCTATCCAACGATGGACTACATCATGACCACCAACATATTTAATCAAGCAATTGGAGTCGTTCTCCTCCAAGAGAATGGCGGTTAAGAATAACAGGTCACATACATTATGCGAAAGTTCCATGGGCCGTAACTCAGTTACGTGATGTAAAAGAAATAAATTCTCATAGTCATACAAACATTCAAAACATGGAGATACTACTTGGAATGCCGGCGATGCATCATCTGGACCGACCATGACGCAGTAAGATATCTTAAGACAGCCAAATCTGAACAGACGAAAAACTTGATGGATGGAGGTCCTTGAGTTCAACTTCGACTACGAAATCGAATTTCAACGTGGAAACATAAACACAAGGGATGCTCTAAGTCGGCAACCAGATCTCATGGCCGAGATCAAAACGTGACTTGTTCATTGACACCTGTACCGCGTGAGATTTTCTGTAAATGGTTACAAGGAGTTCAGCGGGTATAACAGAATCAAGTTATGGCTCAACGACCCCTACTGGAAATAGTGATTTACTCCCCTGGTCGTGTTCCCTCCGAACAAAAACTTGCAGAGAATGTTGTTGAAGGAATGCCACGACACCATTCCAAGAGGAAACTTTGGTAATGTCAAGATGCTCAAGAGGTGTGTCTGATGGGACAAGATGCAGACCAAAGTGGCAGACTTCTCTTCATCGTGCAACACCTATCAGGGACAAAAATCTGGTTGCATGAGGCCACCCGAACTATTCCAACCACTCTCTGTTCCAACGTGCGGGTCTACATCAGCATGGACTTTATGATGGGATTTCCCGCCATTCCTGAGGACTATGACACCATCCTTATGGTGGTGGACATGTTTTCAAAGATATCGCACTTCATCCCGATGACCAACAGTGTCACCAAAGAAGGAACAGCGTGGCTCTTCTTAAACCAAATTGTGCGGCTCACGTCGTGCCTTGTACTATCATCACTGACAAAGACGACCGGTGAGCTCCCTGTAACCCTTGGCATGGTGAAAAACCTTGTGCGAGTCTTTAGTGCATCTCTATCGTTCACAAGATGGCAGACCTTGCAACGACAACCGTGAACAGAGCAAGCGCACCCAGCAATGAGCAGCGATAACAGACCAAAGACCCCGGCAATGGAGGATCGGCAGCTTGCAAATAATGACGCTCTTCAGGCAAACACAACAACAGTGATAGCTTTTGCGTCGAATGGCAAAGCCCCGGTAAGTCTGACAACCAATCTCGTGATGGATGCCTAAGGTTCGGCTACCCCTTTGCCCCCGCCATTGCCCGTTAGAGCGAAAACTGGCAGGATGGGAGGCACCTGTGACAAGCTCACATTAATGAGGATTTGTAGAAGTTTTTGGGACTCGAGAGTCTCAACACCCATGTGCTCCAATAACTCAATGCGATGGTGGAGGAGTTTTGGAATTCTTACATGTACGAAAAAGTGCTCATTGAGAGAAACGTCGGGTGAACCCCACATCCGACCAGCATTTCATGAGGTGTTTGATCCCACAACCTTGAAGTGACCGATGGTCAAGATGTGGCTGACAAGTTTGGAGGTGTAATTCACCGTTTTTGGGGTTAACAATGACATAACAAAACTGACCTTGCAGCCTCACTTTAACGCGGCATGGCTTTAAGGTGGTCCAATCTAATGACCATCAAACAACAGCAAGAGACCAGCAAAGCTGGATCAATTGCTCATGCGACCAATTTCACATCGTCCACTGACATTCTACTTCTTGAGCACATGTATCCGAGGTGGTGCGACCCCCTCACCCCACACAAAACATGGAATGACTTTACGTCCTCTACACTTGCATGCGTTGAAAAAGTGAAGGAGAAGTCTGATGCACAGTACTGGCTCCAATGCCTATATGAGGAGTCCAATAATGTAGGGTAACGCGACGATTTTACGAGATTACCACCGGTAGCAATCTCACCCCCGATGAACTCTGTTTGTACTATAACAACAGCCTCAAGTAAGATATTTGGTGAGCAAGTGCCATTTTTGGCATCCAAGACGACCTTCCACGAATTATTGCAGCAGCCGATTGCATCGACTGCTCTGACCACAATGTTTGGATGAAGTAATCCAACGACTGGTGACCAAAAGTCCACAATACTTATGTTGGTGGAAGTAAGTGACACTTCATGGAAATCTCGTCTCCGATGTAGGTTGAAGTTACTGATGAACGCAATCAACAGTTCTACTGCACTTGTGGGAAGCCGGGATACATCCCTTGTGACTGTCGGAAACAAAATCAACAGGTCAAAAAGTAGACGAAGCCCAAGAGAAAAATTGAGGAGTCTGGAAACAACAGAACTAGACAGCGAGAATCTTATATGGCCAAAGAAATCGGTCTCAGCTACTCGTCCATCAGAGCGGCTCACATTGCTGCAGAGGAGGTTTCCTGAGATCACAAAGTTCGTGGAGGGATATGAGGACGACCAACCCGTGATACTGCTATGAGTAGAATGTGATTGTGAAAGTCGCAGAACTATACCTGAACTACTGGAAAAAGTAGCTTCTCACAATATTGTAAGCAACGACATGATTTCCAAGCTGGATTTGCAGAACAATCCCTGGATAATCTGAAGGAAAAACCGTCGACAGACGACTGTTGATCCATCATCTTTGTGAACCTCTCTGACTATAATTCGGATATGAGCATGAAGTAATGGTCTGGAGGACTTGTCCATTGAGTGACCTCAAAATCATATTCGGACGAGATTTTCTGTAGTGGTACCATCCGTAGGTAGACTGGAGAAGCAAATCATTCTAAATGAACATTAATGGCGGAAGACGACATCTGCCTTTGATCGATCGATGCACGATGGAGCTACGGTTACGGATAACAGCAAAGATAGAAGCAACAGAGAAACTTAAGTAGGCAAAAAAACCCAAGCGCTATTCCTCGACGTGGCCAAGAGATACCTGCGACATGGAGCTCAAGCGTGGCTGGTCCACATGGAGACAAGGGAAGCGGAAGAAGTTGTGGCAACCGAGACAACCTCATTGTCAAGGATACATAAGAAATCCGCAGCCTTCCTAGAAGAGTTTGCACCATTCGTGGAGTAGTTCGAAGGGATTTTTTCCCAAAGAACTTCTCAAAAGATACCTCTGCAACAAAACATGGACCAACGGATAAACCTAAAGCCAACCAACAGACCGACGGTAAAAGGTGCCTTTTGGATGAGCGACTACGAGCTGACCGAACTAAAGAGGTAGCCAGATGAAATGCTTGGTCAGAGGTTCATCAAACCCTTCATGTCAGGGTATGCAGTTCCGTAATTTTGGTGAAAAAGAAAACTAAGGAAACATGGATTCGCATGGACTACCGAGCGTTAAACATCACCATAAAGAACCCTACCCTCTACAAAAAGCAAACAAACATTTAAACCAGCTCCACAGGGCCCTGATTTTCAGAAAACTTGACTTACATAGCGGCTATCATCAGATTCAAACATCGGATAAGGACGTCAAGAACACAACATTTCGCAAAAGATATGAGCACTTCAAGTTCACTGTCATGCCGTTTGGACATACAAATGTCCCTCAAACATTCATGGTGGCAATGAACAACATTTACCACCCGTACCTCGACGACTTTTTCTTCATGTATCTTGACGATACCCTTGTGTACAAGTGTACCTCGGAGGAGCACAATGGACGTCTCAGAAAAGTTCTTGAGGTTTTATGAAAAGAGAATCTTTTTGGAAAACTATCAAAATTTGAATTCGGCTGTCTTTCGGTTAAGTTTGTGGACAAAATCATCTGTGGCAGATAGATCACCATGGACACGATAATGGTGGAAGTAGTCACTAATACGCCGATGCCTACCAACATTCCAAATGTCCAACTATTTCTAGGTTTTTGTAACTACTATCCTTGATTTGTAGCAAACTACGCATGAGTGTTACCGTCTCTCTCCAATCTCACTTGTAAAACCACTTAGTGGAATCGGAAGGATAGCGAATAAGTAGCATTCACCTCTCAGAGAAACGCTCTGACCTTCGTGCTAGCATTACAATTGGCTGATCCAACGATGGACTACATCATGACCACTCACATGTCTGATCTAGCAATCAGAGCTGATCTCCTCCAAGACAACTGCGGTTGAGAACAACAAGTCACGTACATGATGCAGAATTATTGTGGGCCATAACTCAACTACGCGATGCACGAGAAAAAGATTCTCTCAGTCATATACACATTCAAAACATGGTGATACTGCTTGGAATGCCGGTGATTCATCGTCTGCACTGACCATCACCCACCAAAATATCTTAAGACAGCCAGGTCTAAAAGATCGACAAAATTGATGGATGGAGGTCCTTGAGTCCAACTTCGACTGTGACATCGAGTTCATACGTGGAAAAATAAACATAGCAGATGCTCTTAGTGCGTGACCAGATCTGATGGCCAAGATCAACACGCTACTTGTTGAACGATCAACACGCTATTCCTGAGGACTATGACGCCATCCTTGTGGAGGTGGAAAGATTGTCAAAGATATCGCACTTCATCCTGACGATGACCACTATGACCACCAAATGAATAGCATGACTCTTCTTAAACCAAACTGTGCGGCTCATGGCGTGCCACGTACTATCATCAGTGATAGAGAAGGCCACTTCACTAGCCTTTGTAGGCGCAAATTGATGACTCATTATGGCAACTAGATCCAACTATCAACAGCCTTCCATCCTCAAACCAACAAGCAAACGGAGTGGACCAATGAGATACTTGAACAGCTTCTTTGCCCTCTATGTGAGCTGCACGGTACCGGTTGGACAGCCCAACTACCGATTGCCAAACTTGCAACAAACTCCGCCACTTCCATTGGAACAGGTAAAACTCCTTTTGCAGTAGTCTATGGTAACCTTCATGCTACAATTGTAGAGTTTCATAGCCAGAGCAACATTCCCGCAGTCATCAGGATAAACCAGGGATTTTTCTAGCATGTGGGAGGAAACAGGACAAACCCTCACAAAGTCGCAAGCAGCTATAAAGCGAGCGACCAACCGACATCGTAGCAATGACATGTTCAGCACTGATAATCACGCCCTTCTCAACTTGGCAAACATGAAACCCAGAGAACAGGATTTTGTGAAGCTCAAACCACGGTGTTTGGGATCATTTGAGATCGAGCGAATGCAAATTCCTATTGTCACTCGCCTTCGCCTTCCTGACACCATGGTGATCCACCATGTCTTCTACATTAGCAAGCTCAAGCACTACTGGGATCCCGGCACAAAATTCATCGGTAAAGACATCACACATCCATCTCCTATCCAAGTGGACGGGGATACACAGTACATGATTGAACATATCCTTCAACATTGACGGCATGGAAAAACGACCAAGTATTTAGTCAATATGCATAGCTACAGTACTACGCAGAAGAGCTAAGAATCCTAAGACAACCTCCACGATATCAACCATCTGATCAAAGGTTATCATCGCAGTCACCAGCCTACGTTTACTTACGTGCCGGGACGTTGTGGCTAAAAGGGAAGTGTTGCGTCCCTGACATTTATGAGTCCCTAAACTCTGTGTGAGGGAATTTATGTCCTTACATTTGTGGATCACCGCACTTGGACCTCAGGATTACTATGCCGATTGACTGAAAGAATTTTGGCCGCCTGTCCTAACCTCTGGTATCTTGTTCTAGGAGTATGTGACAACTTCGACCACTTTCCAAAATGATTGACAAAAGAATTGCAAACCGTTATTGGCGTTTTGACACTGTTTGGTCGACTTCTTGACGGTGCTATACTTTTATACAGCCACGCCTCGACCATCTCAAGGCCCCCCAACATCTTGGTGGATCTTCTTGATGCAACCATTCACAGAGCGGCCTCACAAGCATTGCTTGGCTCAAACATTGAGGACCCAATGTATGCCTCATTGTGAATCTTGTCATTGTATGCATATGCTCAACTTACTTGACACTTTTCATCCAAGTACACATACTGCTCAATACAAACGATCAATTTGTCCCAAATCCTCGAATCATCTACTTCTCCGTACCTCACCCCTGCGAACCCACATTTCGCTCAGCGTAACAACAATGATTCTATTCACTAGGTTTTTGGTAACACAAGCCCAACAGAGGTGGAGGACTAAGTGGCTTAGACAAGTAAGAGAAAAGAAATATTTCCTGATTGTATGCCAAACCAAGTCACCCATTGATGAGGGTGTAGTCTTGGATGTGTTGGGAAAGGAGCCATCCGGCTCAGTTTCAGGTCCACGAGAGCAAGTTCCAGGAAAATACCACATGCCTGCTCCGATTGTCAATCCAACTTCACCATTCGAAAGATCTGGTGGCAAAATTCCTAGGGTCTAAGTTTGAGGCCAATCCAACGGTCAGACTGGGAGATCTGAATTTTCGAAGTTTTCGCGGTCATCGACCGCTGATATCTGGGTGAACATGGGCGATGGCTCCATGCCTTAGCCTGAGAAAAGAAAAATGCAAGAGGTCCAGGGTCAAGACCTGATGGGAGAAATATCCAAAAAGGTCCTAGATTCTTGGGTTACCTTGTCAGAGTGTGCTGACTAGGAAAAAGGTACCTCTCCTTACTTTTTAGGTGAGGTGAGATCCTTGCGTGCTAGCCATGGAAACATGGCGATTCTACATGGGATTGTGGGTTATGTGACCACTAGGAGTGTGCCAAGAGAGCAGTTTTTAGCTCTCTAGGTCGTGTGTGAGTGGTCTGCCTGATTGCTAGGCTGATTTCCTCTCTTGTGTGAGATTATGGACTGAAGTGTGTGAGCCTTAGCCTCCATGGCTAAGTGGTGTGGCTTGTGAGAGGACTGACTTGCCCAACCTCTAGCTCTATATGTACTCCAACCGGCATCTTCAGTACATGAGTGACAAGGCTACTGCAAAAGAGGGGTGGGACACGTTGTGCAAGAAGTATGAGAGCAAGGATCCTCCATTCCTCATGC
Source organism: Penium margaritaceum (assembly GCA_023375785.1). Classification (NCBI taxonomy): domain Eukaryota; kingdom Viridiplantae; phylum Streptophyta; class Zygnematophyceae; order Desmidiales; family Peniaceae; genus Penium; species Penium margaritaceum. The sequence goes on along the minus strand of SZWC01004852.1, from coordinate 55,129 downwards.
TTTTGGAGGAGAAGATGATGGCGTTGAAAATGCAGGGTGGAGAAGGGATGGAGGCGTACTTGGACAGGGCAAAGGAGCTGGCGAAGCAGTTGAAAGCGATTGGCAACCCCGTGGAAGACACGTGCTTTGTCCTCCTCTTGCTGAGAGGACTCCCAACGAGCTATGACACGGTGCGAGAGACGCTTGAGTGCCAGCCGACTCTCGACCTGGACTTCATCTGCACGCACCTGGTACAGGTAGAACTGCGTCGCAATGCAGCAAAGCGCAATGACGGTAGCAGCAGCAGTGAAGCAGCTTTCATGGCCATGGGCTCACGCAACCAGCAGCAGTAGCAGTCCGGGCAGCAGAGAGGCATGAAGAAGGGCAAGTGCCACTATTCCCAGAAAGAGGGGCACTACAAGAAAGAGAGCTTCAAGTTCAAGAGGGACATGAAAGAGCAGCAGCAACAGCAGCAGAAGCAGCAATTTCCACAGCAAGTGCAGTAGCAGTCACAACAACGTCAGCAGCAGCAGAAGCAGCAGCAGCAGAACCAGACCGGCGTGCACCATTTTGGCAACATGAACGTGGCCAAGGAGGTGCGCGACCGCCTTTTCATGGCGAAGTTTGAAATTTTGGAGAAGGAAAAGGTGGATCTCGCGTGGTACAAGGACTGTGGGTGTACCAAGAGTCTGAGGCACCACATGGAGTGGTTTACGCAGCTGCTCTCCATTCCCCCCCAACCGATTGCTTTGGGTGATGATTGGGTGGTGTATGCAGAGGGAATTGGGATTGTGGAGATGTAGTTGGAGACCCCGCATGGCATTGAAGTGGGAGTGTTCCATGGCGTGCTGTACGTACCTAACGCTACATTCAATCTTCTCTCAGTTTCCTCTCTCACCAACACAGGTTTGCGAGTCGTCTTTGACGACGACTATGGCTACATCCTCGACAAGGAAACAGGAGAGGAGTTAGCCAGATCGGTGAAGGAAGGCGACATGTACTGCCTGTTGGGGGCAACCAAGATCCCGCGTGAGCAGAGTCTTGCAGCAGTGGTATAGGCGACAGATGGCAAAATTGGGCATGTGCTCTATGGCCACATTGGCATGCGCGCCTTGCATCAACTTCAAACGAAGCAGATGGTGCGTGACTTGTCCACCATCTCTAACTTTGAGTGGCAGTTATGCATGGGCTGTTTGGAGGGGAAGCAGCATCGCGAGGCGTTCGCAGGAGCAGGGGAGCGTGCGAAGGAGGTGCTGGAGCTGGTCCACACAGACTTTTGTGGCCCGCTGCAGACCTAGAGCTTTGGAGGCTCTGGTTATTTTCTCACCTTCATTGATGATTTCAGCCGTTACACTGCTGTGTACTTCCTTTCCTCCAAGGACCAGTGCTTTGACAGGTTCAAGGAGTTCAAGGCCATGGTGGAGAACCAGACTGGCAAGCAAATCAAGGCATTGCGTAGCGACCGCGGTGGAGAGTACCTGAGCAAGGAGTTCCAGGACTACCTCGCAGTAGCAGGCATCAAGGCGCAGCGTACCGCGCCATACTCGCCGCAACAAAATGGCGTAGCAGAACGTGCCAACCGCACCATAGTTGAGTCGGTGCGCTCCATGCTGCACACGGCTTGGCTCACCTACGACTTTTGGGCCAAAGCAGTGAGCACTGCAGTGTATATCAAGAACCGCAGTCCAACCAAGGCCCTGGAGCAGATGACGCCATACTAGGCGTGGTTCGGCAAGAAGCCGAGCGTGGGTCATCTTTGCGCGTTTGACAGCTTGGCGCACATGCACGTGCCGAAGGAGAAGCGGCGGAAATGGGACGCAAAGAGCGCATAGATGCTGATGATCAGCTATGACGTGGCAAGCAAGGCGTATCGTCTCTACGAGAGGGATACTGGCCACGTCATCATCTCCAGGGATGTCGTTTTCAACGAAAGTAATGTCATCGGCACCAACATCATCTGCAAAGAGGCAGCAAAACCAGCAGCTGACGAAGCAGTGGGAGCAGATATTCTCCCTGACCCCGTCTCTCCTGAACCTTCCTCTACTGTGAGAGTGGGAGAACCACTCTATTCTCCCATGTCTGATGCAGTAGAAACAGCAGCCTCATTGGCAAAAGCAAAGGAAGAAGATGCACCACCATCAGCAAGAGCCGTTGTGCCAGTAGAACTGCACCAGCCACCTACTAACACTCCAGTACCAGGTCGAAGGTACCCTCTCAGGGTGCACTACAAGCCTGGTGAGCGCGGGCATTTCCGGATGCTCCAAAAACCAGACCACATGAACGTCACAATTGCAACAGGCTCTGATGAGCCAACGTCGTACAAGGAGGCCATGGCTGCACCAGATGCACCAGATTGGGCGCAAGCTGTGTAGCAGGAGATACAGTCGTAGCTCGACAACGGTACGTGGGAGCTGACTGAGCGTCCACCTGGACACAAGGTAATCAAGTGCAAGTGGGTATTCAAGAAGAAGAGGGGCGCAGATGGCAACCTCGAAAAGTACAAGGCGAGGCTCGTCGCCAAGGGCTACTCGCAGCAGGAAGGCATCAACTACACGGAAACCTTTGCTCCTGTTGCAAAGTTTGCCTCTATGCGCACGCTCCTTTCTTATGCAACAGCTCAGGATTTCGAGATTCACCACATGGATGTCAAGACGGCATTCTTGAACGGTGACTTGGAGGAGGAAATCTACATGGAGCAACCGGAGAGATTTGTCATGGATGGCCAGGAGCACCTGGTCTAGAAGATGCAGAAGTCGGTGTGCGGCCTCAAGCAAGCGTCGCGTGCTTAGAACCAGAAATTGGATGCGGCGCTGTAGTGCATGGGGTTTGAGCGCACTGAGTGTGACTACAGTGCCTATCGCTGGCAACATGGTCATGAGGTGCTCATCATCATCGTCTATGTGGATGACATGCTCCTCTTTTCCAACAGCATGTCTGCGCTGCAGGAGTTCAAGGAGGCCATGCAGGAACGCTTCTAGATGTCTGATCTCGGGGAGGCATCATACTTCCTCGGAATCCAGATCGCGCGTGACCGCAAATCACGCTCTCTCTCGCTGCAATAGAGCCACTACATCAAGGATGTCTTGAAGCGGTTCGGCATGGCAGAGGCCAAACCCATCGGCACGCCGCTGGAGACGCGGCAGTACCTCGTGAGCTTCAATGGAGAAGCGGATACAGTTGAGCGGCAGAAGTACCAGAGCGTCGTCGGCAGTCTCATGTACCACATGGTGGCAACGAGGCCTGACCTTGCAGAGGCTGTTAGCACTGTGAGCCAGCACATGGAAAACCCCAGACCTGAGCATCAGAAGGCAGTGAAGCGGATCTTCTGCTACCTTGTTGGAACCATCAACATCGGCATCACCTACAACGGCAACGACAAGAACATCATCCGCTATACAGATGCAGATTGGGCTTCAAACCCTGAGGACCGCAAGTCCATCTCTGGACATGTGTTCCTCATGAATGGTGGGACCATCAGTTGGTGCAGCAAGCGGCAGGTGGTCGTGGCCACCTCAAGCACGGAAGTTGAGCACGTCTCTCTCAGTTTTGGAGCCAAGGAAGCAGTTTGGCTTCAGCGTCTCATGGCGGAGATGAGTGGGAATACAACAGTTCTAGTTCCTGTGCGCGTCGACAACCAGAGCACAATCCCACTCGCCAAGAACCATGAGCACCATGCACGCACCAAGCACATTGACATCGCATATCACTTCATCGGGCACATGGTGCAGGAGGGTGCTATCAAGCTGGATTTTACTCCAACCAGCAAGCAGGTTGCTGATTTTTGTATATAGCCAGTGACCCGTGAGAAGCAGCAGTTCTGCATGAAAGCATGTGGACTCAGCTCACTCTGACTGCGTCAGAGTGGGAGATTGTTGGGAAAGGAGCCATTCGGCTTAATTTCAGGTCCACAGAAGCAAGTTCCAGGAAAACACTAGATGCCTGCTCCGATTGTCCATCCAACTTCACCATTGGAAAGATCTGGTGGCAAAATGCCTACGGTCCAAGTTTGAGGCCAATCCAACGATCGGATTGGGAGATATGAATTTTCGAAGTTTCCGGGGTCATCGACCGCCGATATATGGTTGACCATGGGCGATGGCTCCATGCCTTAGCCTGAGAAAAGAAAAAGGAAAGAGGTCCAGGGTCAAGGCCTGATGGGAGAAATATCCAAAAAGGTCCTAGATTCTTGGGTTACCTTGTCAGAGTGTGCTGACTAGGAAAAAGGTACCTCTCCTTACTTCTTAGGTGAGGTGAGATCCTTGTGTGCTAGCCATGAACACATGGCGATTCTACATGGGATTGTGGGTTATGTGGCCACTAGGAGTATGCCATGAGAGCATTTTCTAGCTCTCTAGGTTGTGTGTAAGTGGTCTGCCTGATTGCTAGGCTGATTTCCTCTCTTGTGTGAGATTATGAACTGAAGTGTGTGAGCCTTAGCCTCCATGGCTAAGTGGTGTGGCTTGTGAGAGGGCTGAATTGCCCAAGCTCTAGCTCTATATGTACTCTATCATTTTGAGTGATTCAACAACCATTCTTCAGCACAAGTGATGCCCTTCCAGTCCCACATGTTTGCTGCTCCAAGGCTCCCACTCTCCTCCAGTTCCAACAGGATGATGTCGTACTGTTGTCAAATTCCAACAATGGACAACTTTTGTGCAATGAGGATGACCGCACAAATTAAGACGAGACCAATCTCTCACTACAATTTGACTCGGATCTCAATCCAACCCAATGGCCACCAGGTGCCCAGTAAGACGTCACGCATGCCACTCACACCACACATGCCATGCATGTCACACATGCCATAAGCCTACTCCATGCATGATATGGCCACCACACTGCAACATTCCTTCCATGTCCGTCATGCTTGCCAATCCTGCCAAGCGCACCATATGCACCAGGCCTGCCATGCTCACGACAGCCAATATGGGCATGCTAGCATACCACGCCAGCATGCCCTCCAAGGTCCCAACCCCCCCCCCCACCCCCCCCCCCCCCC
>SZWC01004852.1:7756-22611 GCA_023375785.1 Penium margaritaceum | reverse complement strand
GTGTGTGTGTGTGTGTGTGTGTGTGTGTGTGTGTGTATGTGTGTGTGTGTGTATGTGTGTGTGTGTGTGTGTGTGTGTGTGTGATGCACGCCGTCATTGTTGGCGATGGCCATAACACTCGCATTGTCATAGTGCAACGTACTGGATGCGACGTACTAACGCAACTCGGACAACAGGCGACGTACCCACACGCTCTCACACACGCCAAAGCCAAGGGCCACATACCCAACTTACCAGTGCTACATGCAATGTAGCCTTGCTTGCCACCGTGCCAGGATACAACCATGCTGCCAACGAGAAAAATCCAGCCAGTGGGGCTCTTACTGTCCGGACTGCCGACCTAGTCACTGCCATGTAGCCCACTGCAACCACAGACGGCTGTCGGCGGAACATGAGGCCTCGTTGTAGAGTCAAAACGATATAGCGCAGTACTCAGATTGCGGCCTCGAAGTGGAGGTGACAAGGCTCTTTGGAGAACTAAGCCAGGAGGTTGACGGCGAAGGCAATGTCTGGGCACGTCGTCGTCGCCAGGAACTTTAGTGACCCGATGACATGCAAATACGTGGTCATGTCAATTGGCTCTCCCACCACGGTGGGATCAGGGCTCTTCAATTTTGCCTAGACACTGGGTGAAGATGCGCTTGGCACAAGGGGCAGGGCCTTGGCAAAGCGAGCGGACAGGGTCTGGACGTAGGAGGCCTCGTGGACGTGCACGACATCCCGGGAGCGATCATGCTTGTGCTCCATGAAGAGGAAAACTCAACTGGACCCACGATCCTTCATCTGGTAGGCAGTGTGCAACAGGTCCTTGACACACTGAATGGCTGTGTTTGGCGAAGTGATGAGGAGGTCGTCGACCTAAACCACCACAACGGCGAATGACTGACCTCGTGCACAAATGAACAGTGTAGGGTCTGCAGTGCTGCAGAGGAGGCTGCCGCTAAGAAGCGTGCGACTGATCTCCTGGTTCCAGCAACAAGGTGACTACTTCAGGCCATAGATAGCCTTCCGCTACTACCAGACATTGGCAGTGCCATCTTCGAGCCTTGGGGCTTGCACCATGTAGAGCTCCTTGGCTTCCAACGAGCCATGGAGAAAGGCACTGCTCATGTCCTTATGATGCAGCTCCCATGCACGCTGGGTAACCAGGCCGAAGAGCACCTGGCTAGTGGAGAAACGGCCAACCGGGGGGGGGGGAGATCTGATCGTAGTCGACCACAAGTACCTGAGCAAACCCGTAGGCTGTGAGGTGGGCCTTGTACTTTTCCAAGGACCCGTCGGCCTTCCACTTGCACTGGAAGACCAATTTGTCACCAATGGCTTTCCGTTCTGGAGGGAGGTCTATGAGGTCATACACGTGATGCTACTGGGTCACGACTAGCTCATCGGCGCACGTAACATCCCTGTGCTTGGCCTCAGGGGAAGCACGAGCCTCACGAAGGGTGGCTGGATTGTCTGGGTGTGCCATTGAGCAGACTGTGAGGGCCTACGCGTCTCGAGCCCTAGGTGGGACGCGTGCAAGTGTGGATGTGACAACCTGCCCTTGCTCATGGTGGAGCATGACGTAGCCCAATGCGGAGCTCAGATGGAGTGATGGCCGATGTGGTTAGGCCGAGGGCCTTGGTGCCAGGGTCCCCACTCATGACCGTAGAAGCAGGTATGTTGGGAGGTAACAAGACACGTGGGGCGATAGGGGGCCGAGGCGCCAAAGGGCGCGCTCTTGCAATCTACGTGCACCCTGGCGGCCTCGGTCAGAGGCTGCCGCCAAGGCTACACAAGTAGTGCGGCGGGGCGGGAGACGGCACAGAGGGGACATCTGGGAGGGAGTGAGAGGGATTCGCGGAGGCAGACGGGGCGGTTGAACCTGAGCGACTAGCGGACGCGGACAGGGTTGCCGACCCTGAGGGACTAGCGGATGCGGATGGGGGCTGCTGATCCTGATGGACCAACGGACGCGGAGAGGGCTACCGGCCCAGAGGGACTAACGAACACCAACAGGGTTGTTGGCCTGGAGAGACTAGCGGACGCGGACGGGGCTGTGGGCTCTGAGGGACCAGCAGACGCGGACGAGCCTGCTGGCCTGGAGACACCTGCGGACGCGGACTGGGATGCCGGCCCTAAGGGACCTACGGACACGGACGGGGCTGCCGGCCAGGAGGGACCAGCAGACACGGATGGGGCTGCCGGCCTGGAGGGACCAGCGGACACGGATGGGGCTGCCGACCAGGGGGACCAGCGAACGCGACCGGATCTGCCGGCCCGGAGGGACCGGCGGACGTGGTCGGGGCTGCCGGCTAGGAAGGATCACTGGGCACAAAAGGGGATGGCGGCCCGAAGGGGCTAATAGAAACAGGTGGGGCTGCCGGCCCCGAGGGACCAGCGAGTGCAAGAGATGTGTCTCCCGGAAGCGGAAGGACGGAGGACGGACTCACCACTCCCCCATGCAACGGGAGGGACATTGACAAGTCGAACGAGGTCACTAGAAAACAGCTCCTCAAAGAAGAGAGTATCGCATGACTCGATGATGCAATGTCAGGAGGGATCCTTGAAGTACCAAGCTTTGGACTAGCGGGAGACACCAAGAAAGGTGGAGGGATGTCCACATGGGGTGAGCTTGCCGTCCTACTGTGGGATGGATAACCACACAATGGCCATGCAGTCCCAGACACAGGCCGGGCGGAGGTCAACCCGCTCACCGCAATATTGCTCGTATGGCGTGGACTGGCGGGGAAGGAGTCCGTGCGGAATCCGGTTCCAGACCCACGTCATGTAGACCATGACCTCAAAGTAAAAGCCATCGGAGAGGCTAGATTCAACCTACATGGTGCACACAGCGTCGGTCATGGTGCGGTTCCATCGCTTGTAGACGTCGTTCAAAGCTGGCGTGTAAGGTGCCAACGTTTCATGATGGATAGCATGGGAGGTGAGGAAGGTCGTGATCTCCTCCATGAATGCCACCACGATCAGAGCGGAAGCGGAAAAGAGGACGACCACAATCTCGCTCTGCACCAAAAAGCCAAACCAGAATGGTGGGAGTGACATCGCTCTTCTGTCGAAGACAGAAGACCTAGTGGTAGCGAGAGTAGTCCTCCGTGAGGGTGAGGACATAGTATCCGTGTTCTCCGATGGACTTCGTGGGAAGGGGACCCATGACATCGGAGTGGACCAAGTGCAGAGCAGCAGATGTACGAGAGGAGGAAAGAGGGTAAGTGGACCGGTGCAACTTCCCCTCAGCGTACTCAATGCACGTAGTGGGGCACGCCATGGCAAAGGAGGTTGAGTCAAGTCTTGTGGCCGAATGGGTGTAGACCATGCTATCGCCGACAGTAGAGTGGACACGGCAGAGGCAGTGGTGCAGGAGGTATGTGTGCTTCAGAGAGAGTGTACTGGTGACAAACACATAGCCTGTATCGACCGATAGGGAAGGGACGGGAGAAAGGGAGGACAGAAGAGATACGTGCCACAGGTTGCCATGGGTAGTGGCATGCAGGACGACACGACCGGACAGACGCAATGGCAGAGTGCAAATGCCACGCGAGTGTAGTATGTCCATGCTCATGCGGTCAAAGGCACTGATGGATGGGGGACCGAGCTCAAGACTGGGGACAAAGAGAACATCGGTACAAAGACATCCCCAGCGGGACCACGGAAACGAGCGATGCCAATGCCGCACATAGGTAACACCTACCCAGAGCTAGTCCGGACACCAGACAGATCGCCAACTGGACCAAGCACATTGAAGGCCTTATGAGAGAGGCCGTCATGTGATACGTGGCCCTGGAGTGAATGATCCAAGTCTCAGCAAGGTCCTAGACCAGTGTCACTAGGATGTTAACAGTCACAAGGCTACAAGCAAGAGACATGGACGCGGTGGACAGGGGCACAAACAGAGATTGCCAGTCATCAAGCCATGCAACGTTGTCATAGAAAGGGGCAACAGAGGACAAGATGGGCAAGGAAGGTGGCCACAACCATAGCTCAGACTTAGTTATGCATGGTAGGACAAGTGAACATGAGGAGACGCAACTCGCACTTCCCTTGTGGGGAGGATGAGGCAGGTCAAGCTGGAGCGTGATGAAAAACTCCAACTGGCAGTCATGTGTAGATGATCCGGCGACGTAGACCAAATACGATGTGACAACTCCGGAATCCGGAAGAGAAGAGGGCTGCAACGGTGACAGAAGGGAAGCTACCAGCGGTTGCAAATAGTGCTGCTATAGGGCCGCCGACAGCGGGACAAGTGCGGATGGCGAAGGACTGGAGCTACCTGACAAGGTGGATTCATTAGGGACGACAACGGCCATGGAAACAAAAGCAAGACAATGCTCACGCTAGCAGTGCATGGTGACGACGACATGCGCCTCATCCATCAGGAGCAGGCACGTGTACAACCCGTGTCCACGCTGGCCACAGTTGTGGCAGACCGAGTCGCCACCACTAGACCTGCTTGGCTACTACTGCTGGTTTTTGCCCTTTTTGTCCTTAAGCTTCTTCTTTCCTATCAACGAGGAGCCGGTTGATGCAGCTACGACATTAGCGGCGACAGCCATGGAGGCGATCGTTGGGGAGGCAAAGACCTCTAGGCACTGGACACGCAACTTCAGACGAGCCTCCTCAATCTTGGAGGAAAGCTCGTATGCCCAGGGCATGAGGGTAACCTGGGCCACCATAGTGGTCAGGATGTCTTAGGAGTGTGCACAAAGATATCTGCGAAGATGGCGATGGCCCTACGCTTGATGGTCAGGAGCATGGCGAGAGGGGGTGGGACAGCGTCACCCAAGCGGCGATGGATGTCCTCTGCCGGCTTCCATTAGGAGGTGATTGTATCTGTCTCCCCCATGTGGAGGGAGTTGAACTCCCTATGTAGGCGACTTGTCTTTAGAGAGATGGTGCGGGCGCATGAAAACGTGCCACGCAGCTGCGGGTTCTGAAGTCCCGCCAGTGGTGAAATCACCAAGGAAGGGCTCGATGGCGAGGCATGCAGCTGGAGGGACGACGGGGACGAGGCCACGTACGGCGCAACCAGCATGATGCAGCTGGTCAGCCTGCGTGGAGTCGTATGGGAGGATGTAGTATGGCCATGGGCCCTCGGCCTGTGTCTAGATACGGAAGTAGAGCTCTCAGCTCTAGAATTGCTCACCGACCTAAAGCGGCGGGGGCTGGGTGTCAAAGTCCTTTGGCATGCAGCTGGAACCTAGAGTGGGGCGGTGGACTGAAGAGACGGTCTGACGTTGGCGCTAGGTCTGGTGCTGCGCCAGGTAGTGCGTGGCAGTAGAGACAGTAGGACTAGCATGCTTAGGAGGAAGAAAGGGCGGGACGCTAGCATGACTATGTGGTGTCGGCGGCTGTAGTGCGGCAAACAACTGTGTCACCACTGCGAGCTGCTGGCAAATGGTGGCCAGAGGGTCTGGTGCACCAGTAGGACCGGCGACAAAGCCTCAGGTCTGATGTTATTGTCGCTACTATTGCTACTCCTGCTACGACGACTGATGCTGCTGCTGGAGCGGAGGCTACTATTGTTGTAGCGGCTGTTGCTGCTATTACTGTGGTTGCTACTGCTACAGTAGCGACTGTTGCAGCTGCTACTTCTATTGTAGCTACAAAAGGAGGGGGGGGCTAGTGCATCCTCCAACAGAAGAGGACCCATTCTCCTCCCCATTGGGGCTTTCAATTATGGCCCTGTTTTTCCTTTTGTATTTTTTTGGTTCTTGTTTCTGAAGTCAGCTATGACGTCAGTAGTGATGTTGGTTTGTTCTTGCTCACATCAACAGCGGTTCGCTGTTGGAGATGTCAGCAGCGAGGTGCTACTTTCCTTGTGGTCGCTTTGTTGTTGCTGCTGCTACTGCTACGGCTGCTCTGACCGCTGCTGCTGTAATGACTGTACCTGCGGTTGCTGCGGCTGCTACGCCTGCTACGGTTGCTACAGCTGCTACAGCCGCTACGGCTGTTAAGGCTGCTGCAGTTGCTGCAGCTGCCATGGCTGTTACGGCTGGTACGGCTGCTGCGGCTGCTGCGTCTCATCAAGGCTGGTGCGATTGCTAAGGCTGTGTGGCTGTTGCGGCTGCTTCGGCTGCTGTGACTGCCATGGATGTTGCGGCTGCTGCGTGTGTCGTGGCTGCTGTGGCTGCTATGGCTGCGGCGGCTGCTGCGATTGCTGCAACAGCCGTGGCTGTGCTGCTGTTGCAGTTGCGGCTCCGCTGCAACCACAGCTGCTGCTTTGGCTGCTGCGGCTTTGCTGCAGCCGTAGCAGCTGTTGTGGCCGCTGCAATGGCTCATGCGGCAGCTGTGGCTCTGTTATGGCCGTAGCAGCTACTTTGGCCGCCGCAATGGCTCTTGCGGCAACCGCGGCTACACTCCTGCTTTTGCCACAGCTGCTGCAGTGCTAGGTACTGCTGCGGCCACGGTGGCAGCAGCAAGGGAAGGAAGGGATATAGGGAGGCAAGGGACTCCCCTTGTCTGGCATAGTCACCGCATCCTTCGGTGCCGTCACGGCATTGTCTGTCAGTTCACCGGCTGCGAATCTGCAAACGCTACCACCGTCGCAATGTCAGTGTTGCCGGAAAACATTCCGACAGCATTTCTCCCGCGTCGGGAGCATTTTGACGATGCCACCTGGCGGCATAACTCTGCCAGAAAATCCAGCAGAGTTTCCCCTGCACGGGTGCATTTCTGGGACCGCTTGCGTAGACTGGGACATGTGCGCCTTGTTGCTGCTCAGGTCTGTTGCTTCTGCTTTGCTCTGGCTTTGATAGCAAGTTGGAAACTAGTCCATAGTGGCTGGATGGGGCTGCAGCATGGCTGGAGTAGGCATGGCCCCACTCTCGTTGCTTTGCACTGCTGCCCCCTTTAGACTTGTGAGAGGAAAACGAAGGCTGAGGAGTTAGCGCCAGAAAGGCAGACAGTAACTGAGGATGAGTGATTAGCAACTGAGAATGAATGGAACTGAGATATCCCTCACAGAACTAGGCCTAGCTCAGCTCTGTAGAACTTGTTACTCAAGCTACCAACCAATCAGGAAATTCTCTATTTTCTAGCAGGTTGAGTTTTCTTGGTGAGCCATGCCAGGCAGCCAATAGCCCCAAACCCGGGCGTCCATTTTTCCTGAAAACTTGTCCATACCAAAATTCCCACGTTGCGAATGCAGTCGTGCAGTCAGAATAATCAGAGAAAAAAGTAGCAAGGAGTTCTGACAACCTAAACCCAGGCAGCACCTATTCCAGAATCACCCTAACCACAACTGTGTTCGAAAAATCGGAAGCGTGGATCCTAGACTAGACATGACACTACGAGTGCAATGGTGCAGTTGGATTTGGAACAGAACGCGCGTGGAAAGCATCTGCAGAGGTAGCGACCGCCAGCGGCGTGACTGCTGTGGAGGTCCACCGATGGAGCTGGGCACATAACACGCCTGAGGGAAGAGGCTCCAACAAGATGGGCGCAGACCTCAGCATGCATCGACTCCACCAGATGACGCTCCAACAGCAAGCTGTCTTGCCTTCACTCATCTGCACGCCAATGTACACAAGTCGGGAGGATACAAAAGGGCACAGTGAGGGGTGCGCAAAAACCAACATCCCCATAAGACGACAAAGCACACTAATGCTCTTGGTTCTCATGGCTAGCCTCTTGTGCCTTTTGAGATCGCATACACTGATGGCCACTCTACGAGCACTTTAGCTTCATCCATGCCCGCCACCTCCGCAACTATCAAGAATGGCAGTTACACAGATTGAAGAGGCCCTGGCCATTTCCATCACATCCACAATGTGGTGGTTGAGTGCCACAACATCAATGATGTTGTGAAACACCTCCAATGTTTTTGGCGTGGTCTAGGTGGCAACTGTCTGTTTGACATATTTGTGGCATCCACCATCTCCAGATGGTACGCTTACAGCTAAAAGCGCCGCTGCCGCACATTTCAGGTGCTCTGAGAAAGGTTCCTCTAGAATGCATACAGAACGGTAACACCGATGCCTTGCCATCTCGAATGAATGAGCGCCGTGGAGGTCATGAGTGGCAACCAGTAGTGGTAGCCATCCCCATCGGGGATTTCATGCAGTTCCACAACCTTGGTATGCCTGTTTGTGCTCGGCTAGTCATGGCACACATGGAGGACAATGGTGCAAAAGCTCCTGTTAACTAGGAGACTCCTGTCCAAACCGATGGTGTGGTTCTCTTCCCTCGTGGTGGTATACAACATGACATTATGCGGGCCACATTCCAGTATGTATGGTGCCATTGTGTGGTGAGACATAGGCCCATGGGGAGCAAATACATGGCCAGATTTGTGACTGACGACAAGCGGCAGTTCACCATCAATATGGAATCCGCCATGGAGGTAGCATGTCCCCGCTGTTCGTGTATTGCCCGCTTGTACCGCCTTCTTCTGGCATCATGGTCCTTTTCAGCTGCCCTGCCTATGGTTGCTTATGGTTTTACATGTGTAGGTCATTTCTGCTGAAAACACTGAAAATGTGCAAGCCGTTTGTGAGGTGGCAATCGAAACCAATGCTCATGGGTGTATCAAAAAAATACCCCAAACAATTGGGCAAATGAGATGATCACCCACAATTGGTTTCCGCACGTGCTAAACCCGTGGTTGCGGTGCAAGTTTGTCGCAGTGGACAAATAATCGGGAAAGGAAGCATGCATCATCTTTTTTTACGCGTGGTGGCCCCAATGCACAAAGACTTTGAAGGATTATCTCACAAAGATTATCTCGTGCGTAGTGCCTGTCTCATCCTTGCATGCTGCACCTCTAATGTACAGCCCACGGACGTTGGACTCGAATGGCCCTTCAAGGTCCTTATAACCAAGCTGTTTTTCCAATGGAAAGCTCAAGATTCAATAGAGAGCGCACCAATCTACTCCTCCCTCAATAAGATGAAACAAATCCTAATTCGATGGATGGTAGAGTCATGGCTTTTCTTGAAGGACATACACGAGTGCATCATATAGTATAGTGGCAGTGCGGTTACAATGACATCTTCATGCAAGACATGCAATGCCGAGCCTTACAACAGTGTGTAGGAGCTCCCCGATGACAGAGAAAATTCTTCGTGTTTAGGGTGAATTACATACTCCTCTAAGTGTATGATACTAAAACTTTCCATATTGGTTTCCCACATGCTCTCCCTTCTTTTGCCCTCTACTCTCAGCTCCCTTCTCTCCCTAATCGCCCTTTCTTGATGTAAGTAGTTGCCTGTGGCATTACCGGCTACGTTGCCATGGGTTCATTTCTTGCCGTAGGTGGCTTAAACCGTTTTTTCACGTGCCCATTGGCCTTGCACATCTACCGCATTTCTTGGTCAGTGTCCCACATCATAATCACAACACACACAGTCTCTTGCTTCCTAGGAACTTACATGGGCTGTTTTTTGGTGTCTGTTGTTGACGAGGATCAAGCAGGAACCTCATTTTGAGCCTCATTTCTGGATCATCTCATTTTGACAGCCTCCTGTGTTAAAATTCATTGGATTTACTCAACAAGGCAAAAAAAAAAGAGGAGCTAGGCCCACACAACACAGAACATAACTATGGATTGTTCCCAAGGAAAACTAATTGCTCATTGTATGAGTTTTGACTGGAGTACGGTACATATATTATACTCATTTCCATCATCATACAAACATCCAATGCCTCTCCTTCTTGCCTTCCTACCTCCCTCTACTCCTGCTCACACACCCCTCATGTTCCTGCACCCGCTCTCCCGTACCAGCTATGAATCACCAGCATAACAAGGGATCAGGAGGGTGGCAGTCAATGTAGTTGAGAGTGCTAGGGACGTCACATACTCTCTTGTCATTGAATTCCACGTACTTGAAGGCAAGGCCCATTATGTTGCCAATATCAGTTCTCAATGATTTAAACAAGATGAAGGAAGGTTTGGAAAAAGTTGTGCTATGTTTTGTGAAAATATTTTCAGGGTCGTTGCCAGTTTGTGCAGGCTCAAGTGGGTCCATGAGAACTGAAACATGGGGGACTAGATTGGATGGGAACTATTGTGAGTGAAACAAGGACTTCCGTGTACTCATCAAAATCTTGGGAGTGTGAAAACCACCGTATGCTAGGGACGATATCATGTGGTGCAGAGGAGCCCGTTGTGGATAAGGCAAGCCTTTGTCAGTGCATTACATTCCAGCATACTACTTTGCAGGTTCTCTCTTGTTCCAAGCAACCATCATGTCTCATGTCATTTTGGCACCAATTTTGGGACAAAGTTTGTAATGGATCGTGAACTAATCTGTGTTTTTTTAGAACGAGAGCAACAAATGGAAAGCCTTCCTCAAAGTGGTGACAATCTAGCATAACAGGCCACTCAACCTGTCACAAACAGGAAATCCATTGTAAAAACATATCGGCGATGTAATAAGCCTTGCCACGACTAACCTACTTGCTCATGGGGATATGGACTAGGAGAAGACAGAGGAAAACAAATTTCCAGAAAGGTTTGAAAGGGCATGAAAAAGTGTCAAACCTTTGGAGGTACATGCAAATTTGTCAATCAATGGAAGGGGCACACAAGGTTTTTTTTTAAGGGATACGTAACATTGTCAGATTTTCACAAAACACGTAACAATGTCAACACACAATACCGTCACAATTGGAAAGGAAAATCAAATTCTTCAAGTGCTCAAAGAGCATGCCAAGTGAGCATGTTCAACTTTTGAAACGCCATAATAAGTTGTTCATAATGTTTGCAAGTTTCACTTGCAAGAAAGACAATGACTTGTACTGAGCAAGCATTCAGTTAGAACCTCAATGACCCCTAGTGAAGGGCTTTTGGTCTTGTTTCAGTTTAATCTCTAGATGAAAAAGGACCTCGACTAGAAAGTTGGTTGATGGATTGGACAGAAAAAAAAGAACATAGTGATGTTGAATGAGGAGAAGGGGGTTGAGAGAAAAGAAGAACGGGTGCGGATGAGACAAGAAGGGGATAAGAGGGTGAGAAAAAAGGGGCACAAGGGTGAGAGGAGAAGAGGAAGAGAGGATGAGAGGAAAAAAAAGAGGGAAGTAGAGACACCTTCTTGCTCCCTTGCCCTATTACTTTCCTTGCCTTGATAAGGATAGAGGAGATACATGATTTTATCCTTGTCCTTTTGCTCGCTTGGCCCTTTCCCCTATCGCCATCTTCTGGGTCATCTCCCTCTTGTTATGTTCCTCATCCTCATCCTCTCATCCCCGTCCTCAACAGGAAGGATGAGGACAAGGAGGATAGAGAGGACAAGGATGCATGCGAGGACAAGGACTATGACAAGGCCAAGAACAAGGACAAAGAGGAAAAGGGCAAGAGGGTGAGATGATGAGGACGAGAAGAGGGTAGACCACAAAAAAGGCGAAGGATGTTGCCCTCGTCCGCCTTTTGTTTCCCTCTCCTATGCCTTGAATTCCTTGTTGAAATACATTTTACCTTGGTGCTGCACTCTACCTTGAAATCTATGGTACTGGTTTTAGTCGGAGTTCAAAATCTAGGGGTTGTTCAGGTTCCAACTTAAATCCTGAAACATGCATGTCACTATGATTCAAGCAAGGGGAACTTTCACGAAAAGAAAACAGATAATGGAATCTGGAAGTTGGGCATGCTTATGTGGAGCCCTCTCCAAAGTCTTCACAAATTTGGGCATCCTTTCCCTGTTACGTCCCTGACGTACACGAGTGGACATTTCTGTCATTAATTTATGGCCCACCTCGCATCCACCTCAGGATTTTTACGCCATTCGGCCGAGGGTGTTTTGGCTCATTGCCCCAGCCACTGGTGTTCCGTTCCCAAAGTTTCTGACGACTTCGACCACCTTCTAGAAGGGTCGAAAGAAGTGTCGCAAACTAAATCAATTTTTTTACATGATTCGGGTGACTTCTCGGCGGCGTTGGATCTTGATGAAACCGCGCCTTGATATTCCTAGAGCCCGCCTGACTTCTCGGCGGAGTTTCTCAAAGCAGCAACTCACGACGTGACCTGGCATACATGGCTTGGCTCGAGCGCCAAGGACCCAACATATGCCTCATTTTCATTCTCGGCATTATACATATGTACTCGACTCACTCAACACTTTTCATAAAAGCACAACTACTGTTTAATACATGTTATCCAGTTGTCCCAAATCCTCAAACCATCTTGTGTCCTGTACCTCATCCCAGTGAACCACCTACGTTCCGCTTGGTGTAACACTTGTATCAAAGCGCAACGGCACTGGAGGGACAACCGATGAGTTAACTCCTCGGAGACAACCTTGCACGAGTCCTCAGCCCATCTCCACAGTTAAGAAGATAGCACACTTTGTGAAGACAAAGATGAATGGAACGAGTAAAACCAATGATGAGCAGCAGTTCTCAATGAGTACTTAGGCAATGGAGGATCAGCAGTGCGTGAACACTGACGCACACAAGGGGAACCAGACAACAGCAATTACATTCACATTGCATTGTGCAACACCGACAACCTGACGACGGACCCCTCGGGCTCATGGAATTCTTTGCCTCGACCACTACCCATCGAGTCGACACCTGGCACAATGGGAGGCACCGGCCAACAACCACAAATCAACAAAGACATGTACCAGAAGCTGTCCGCACTTGAAGGTATCAATACCTATCTGCTCCAACAACTCAACATGGAAATGGAGGAGCTTATTGTTCCTCGTGCGCGCAAAGACGTTCTCACCAAGAGACTTTTACAGACTTACTTTCTGGGACTCACCACGCACGTGGTGAGTCCCAGATTCGATTGGCACTCCCCGAGCCGTTCGATCCTGCAAACTCAAAGGGACGGAGGGTCAGGATGAGGCTTACAAGTTTGGAGGTGTATTTCTCCGCTGCATTGATTTTAAAACGCAGACAAAAATTGACCTCGCAGCATTGATTTTACGTGGCAGGGCTTTCAGTTGGTGGTCTGATCTCAAGACCATCCAACGACAGCATATTAAAGCTTCCTAAAACTTTGTAAGCAACGACATGGTTTGCAAGCTAGGTTTGCAAACCAAACTAGGTCTGTTTGAAGGAAATTTGTCCACGGACAATCATAGATCCGTCAACTCTGTGAAACACTCTGATTGCAAATCGGTGAACTATACAACGTAACGGCCTGGAGAACATATCCAATGAGCAACCACAAAATCATCCTCAAGTGAGATTTCTTGACCCGGCACAATCCACAGGTGGATTGGAGCAGTGGATTGGTCTACATTAACATCGCAGACAGAAAACAACATTTGCTTCTGGTTGAGCAATCCATACTGCAACTACGGTTACGGGAAGTAGAGGTGGAACAAGCAAAGGAAGTTATGACAGCCACAAAATGCCAGCTGCTATCTTTGGATGTGGCAAAGCCGTGCCTGAAACATGAGATTCAAGCATGGCTAGTCCACATAGAATTAAGGGAAGTAGAAGAAATCACAGCTGTCAAAACGACGATGATAGCCTCGGCATCTCAGAAGTCCGCAGCAATACCTTAGGAGTGTGCAACACTCCTTGAGAAGTTCGAACGGCTTTTTTCAGATGAGCTTCCCCAGAGCTACCTTCACAGCAAAACATCGGCCATCAGATAGACCTGAACCCAGGCAGCAAACCAACGGTTAAGAGAACCTATCGGATGAGTGATCATGAGCTGGCCAGACTGAAGAAGCAACTCGACAAGATTCTTGGTCAGTGGTTCAGTAGACCTTCCACATCACCTTACCATGCACCTGTAGTGTTCGTGAAAAATCAAAATGGAGAAATGTAGATGTGCATGGACTACTGAGAGTTGAAAGACATCACCATCAAGAACCGCCATTATCATCCGTGAGCAGATGAACTTTTCAACCACCTGTGTGGGACCCAAATGCTGAGAAAAATTGACCTACGCATTGGATATAAACAGATCTTCATATCTGATAAGGACGTCAAGAGTACAGTAGTCTGCACCAGGTATGAGCACTTTGAGTTCATGGTCATGCTATCTGGACTCGCAAACACCCTAGCAACATTCATAGCAGCGATGAACAACATGTTTTGTCCATACCTTGACGACTTTGTCATCTTGTGCCTCGATAACATCCTGGCGTACAACCACGCTCCCGAGGAGCACAAGGGACATTTTGAAAAATTCTTGACATTTTACAAAGAGAAAAAGCTTCACAAAACTCTCAAAGTGCAACTTCTGTCACCGTTTGATTGAGTTTTAGGGCCACATTATCGGTGGTGGACAAATCACCATGGACCATGGAAAAGGTGGAGGCGGCCGCTCATTGGCCGACGGACACAAATGTCTGGGACTTCAAAGTAATCTTTGGCTTCTGCAACTACAACCATTGATTTGTAAAGGACTACGCTCAAGTGTCAGTGCCTCCCTTCAATCTCATTTGAAAAGCAACCGAGTGAAATTGGAAGGACAGCAAACAAGACGCTTTCAACTCTTCGAGAAACGCTCTGACCTCAGTGCCATCCTTACAATTGGCAGAGCCAATGGTGGACTACATGATGGCCACCAACACATCCAATCAGATTCATGGTTGAAAACCCCTAAAAGATACACTCTTCATAGAGTGTACGTGTGTAAAGTACATCTTTGGAATTTTCACGGTACCTTTGTGGAAGTTACAGCAGAAATGAATCTTCCCTGTCTGTTCATACATAACACAGTGTATTTTATGCTTGAACACATGAGTGTTCTTTGATTTTATGCGATAAAATTCTAAATGATTAATAAAAAACATTGTTCAGTTTTTCCACAACCCCATTTACAGTTTGCTGATGAAGACGTACATTTTCACAGAGACCTTAAAAGTACTACTACTGTAAAGATGAACAACGCCTAAGAATGGAGATGGAACTCGTAGGGACAACCCCCCCCCCCCCCCCCCCCCCCCCCCCCCCCC
>SZWC01004851.1:147485-163581 GCA_023375785.1 Penium margaritaceum | reverse complement strand
GTGTGTGTGTGTGTGTGTGTGTGTGTGTGTGTGTGTGTGTGTGTGTGTGTGTGTGTGTGCGTGTGCGTGTGTGCAAGCATGCAAGCATCGCCAAACGAATGGGTGTCGGATGGCCATGTATGAGGTGAAACGAAACTCGCGCCGCTCGACATCTGTATTCGAACTTGCACACAACATTTTTCTTGAAGGCCTTAGTTCCAAGTGATTGGGGGGGGGGGAGGAGAGATGCCTGTTACGCCGAGCGGAACGTGGATGGTTCACAGGGATGCGATGCGGAGCTGAAGACGCTTCGGAGAATTGAGACGATTGGATAATCTTTGTTTAGCAGTAAGTGTACTTCAATGATGTGTTGAACATGTCAAGCACATATATCCAATATCGAGAGATACAATGAGGCATATGTTGAGCATTTGAGCCGACCAATCTGTGTGACGCCGCATCATGAGTGGTCAGTTCAAAAATCTCCATTAATATTTGGGGGGGGTTGAGACTGTCGAGGTGCGGTGCTATAGAAGTCTAACACCATCAAGAAGTCCAACAAACAGTATCAAAACACCAAAACAGTTCGCGACACTTCTGTCCACCCTTCCGAAAAGTGGTCAAACTTTTCAGAACCTTCAAAAATGAAACAAAGGAGGTGGGGGAAAGTGGCCAAAATGTCCTTGGCTGAAGGGCGTAAAAAACCCTAAGGTTGACGCATGGTGGGCCAAGGGTGTAAGGATAAAAATACCCACTCACGGAGTTTACGGACCCATGTGCGTGTTTGACATACCCCCCCCTCCCCCCCCCCCTTTTAGCTGCAATGCTGTGGCACGTTAGTAGACGTGGGCTGGTGATACCTATAGTAGCCAACGATAAGATGATCAACCTCTCAAAGGTTTTCTTAAGGCTCCTGCTTGTTTTGCACGGCATCGTAGCCGTGCCATTCGACCAGATACTTTGTTGTTTTTCCACGACGTCGATGTCCGAGGATGTCTTCAATCACGTAATCTGCATGCCAGGCCACTTGGATCGAAGGTGGAGAGCGACGTCTCTCACGCAAAATTTCTCGTTGGGATCCCAATAGTGTGTAAGCTTGCTCACATTTAAGACTAGGTGGATCTCCATGCATTCAAGTATGCGAAGTCGGACGCCAACCAGAGTTTGCATTCGCTCAATCTCAAACATGCCCAACTACTGAGGTTTGAGCTTTGTGCTGTGGATTGCGTCCGTCCTCACCTAAATCAGTTTGTGGTGGTGTTTTCACACAAAATTCTCAACCACTCTCAGATCTCTCAGAAAGCATCAGCAACATCTGGCTACACTTAACTTCCCCTATTTGCGTGCTTCCTTCCTCTCCTCTTTTCTGTCCTATTTTGCAACATCTTAACCGTTGCATACATCGTCTCTCACTAGATTTGCGCTGTTGCCTACTTCATCTCCCTTTGTGCTCGTGTTGTTTCCTCTATCGTCTTCTATCGCATCTCCATTTGTGCCCATGTTGCTTCTACGTCATTGTCTACATCGTTTCCCACAAAATCTGTCATTGTTTTTGTCATCTCCTGACATGTCTACATCATTGCCTCCAATATCTCCGGAAACCTCTACAATGGCCCTTGAATTGTCTCCCTTTGTGTCTTGGTCACCGTCTTTGTACACCCCTATGGCATGTACACTGTCTTTTGTCACGTTTTAGTCGTTGATGGTACCGTCCCCTATGTTGCTTATAGCCGACCTGGTCCCACCCTTGCAGCTACCTGCCTCATCGCTATTCATTTGAGTGCTAAGGAGTCGCAGTAGGCCCTTGTAGCCCATGCCTCACTGTGCCTCAACTTCCAGTTGCGCTACTCCCGTTGACCCCTCTGGGCCCATACGGACTGCTCATCCTGACTACGGCAATGTCGTTGGCTCTACACAACCCGCTCTTGCCTCTAGTCTCGATGCGCTCAGTAAGGTAGCGGATGACGTTCTTCCTAACATTGCTCTCGGATACCACTTCATTACTTCTGAGTTCCACCATGTTGTTGGTGCTGCTAAGTCTAGGCAGACTGTACGAGGCACCTCAATCGCCTTCACACTCGTTGTGAGTGGTGCTACAGCACATTCGCTTGAGCCAAACACTATGCAAGAAGCCCACTCCACTATAGAAGCAGTTCACTAGGAGCGGGATATGCACGAGGAGTTGGATTCCATCGAGGATTTTGTGGTTTCCGAGAAGGTTAAACACATTCCTAGTCTCCTGGTGATACCTGCTCGTCGTGTGTTTTGAATAAAAAAGAGGATGGATAGCTCCATGGAGCTGTACAAGGCTTGCCTCATGGTAAAGGGATTTTCTTAGGTACCTGGCATAGAATTTTATGCCATCTTTGCCCATGTTATGAAGCACATCTCTCCCAAGGCCTTGTTGAGTTAGGTGATTCAACATGACTAGGATCTCCATGATATGTTGCAAACTCAAGTAGGAGATCTATCTGGTGCAGCCTCCAGGGTTTGAGGATGTCATAGACTGTGTTGGGCACCTCTGAAAGCCCTTCTATAAGGTGAAGAAGTCTCCCTGCTTCTCTAGCCTCGAGACCTCTGGTACTTTCAAGTCTGGAATCCATCATTACAGCCCAGTAGCGCCATCTCTATTGTGACTACTCCCTCTGCACAATTTTCCACTTTCCTTGTCTATTTGGACAACCTCTTGAACGAGGCCCCAGACCCTCAAACCATCTAGTCTATGAAGAATATCCTCCAGCATATGTTCAAAAAGGACTTTGGTCCACCCCATGTTTTCTTTGGTATTGTAGTCTAGCATGCCATGCAACATCGATTGCTACACATGCATCAGGCTGGCTACATCAGGACATTAGGAGAGTGTTTCATGGACCTGCTAGCCACAACCCTCTCTACATCCATGCCTATAAGGCCCGCTTGACAGAGGCTCCTTGCGTCATCTGACCCAAACTGTCTGGGGGAGCGAGTCGATGTCACACCATACCTCCAAGTCATCCCGATCACCTTGTTCCTTGGGACCACAAAGCATGCGGTTACGGCCATTGCTCTAAACTTGTTTTGCAGTTCTCATGATAACCATGTTGCCTTCATCTCAAGGCTACATTGCGTGTCGATCGGTACATCATTGCCATCCTGCTGTTAAGTTTGTTCTATTTGAAAGAACAATTTGTGCTTGTTGATGGGTACAATGACAGTCATTGGGTCAAGGATTGCGATGTGAATAGCCGCTAAGACTACATTTCCTCCTTTCTCGCGGCAGAATGAGTAGTAGGATTGTGTAGTAGGCAACTAGACTAAGGCTCAGTATTTCACTGGGGTTTGTGCGAGTGTTCCGTTGTGTCTTCTTGTGAAGAAACTTTGACAGCCCACCAGCTGCATCACCATCCTCTGTGACAATGAGAGCACGTGCCATAGTGCCAAGGATGATGGTATTATGAATGGTCGAGAGTGTATTATGAGTGCTGACGTTTGTGTTAGTGGTGACACGCGGAAGCATCAGGCGGACTTCCTCACGAAGGGCTTTACAGCAACTAGCTCAAGTTGTTTTGTCACAGGGTCGTACTCCCGAGTGATTCGTGGAATGCTCTACGTGGCCCCTTTCGTTGTCTCCATGTTTTTGTGGCTATTTCTCTTACTGGCTGAACTTGACAATCGTCACTGTCATCCCCTGACTGTAGCGAACGGACAGGAAGCTTGGTCCACTGGGCCACAACCACGATACGTGAAATCTCCGACCCTCAAGTCATCCCATCCGTTTCCCCACAGGCCAGACCTTGCTCAAGCCACGTGGCACAGTGGCGATACATTCCTCCCACACAAGAATGACCCCGCCGTTGGTGTTCACAATGGGTGTCGAACCCTGGCGCTCTGAGACCAAATGTAACAAATGGATGGGAAGGTTGGCACAATAGGCCAAAACCGCACTACTTGAGGGTTTCCAACCCTCAATTCATCCCTTCCGGTGCCCCACTGGCCAGGATCTGCATCGACCATTACTCGCTTGTGGTGGCTGGCGTATGCGGGTCATGGGAGAGTGTTGGTATGTCAATCGCAGTGGCCTCTAAACTTGTCGTCACTGGCATGCTGGGATGTGTGATGTTCAACGCCTACTTTGACATCATTAGCCTCAATTGGCGCCTCATTACTTGCTCACTAAATTTTCCTCGATGGTTGGTCCCCCACATGCCATTTTCTTGGTTGCATTGCCCTTGCTTGTGTAGAAATTTTGTTTTCAGCGCCTAATGCTTCTGATTCATTGTGATCCAGAAAACCATGTAGCTTGTACAATTTTTGGGTTCTCATTAGTTGTTAGCAGGGTGCTTGCAGCAGAGTTGTTATCTTCCTACTGGTCAGCTTTACTTGCGCAATTCTATGCAAGGGTGTGGGAGAAGGTATATCCCCCACACTCCTCTTGCTTGTCTCAACTAACTCTTAATTCTTTGAAGCATGTCTTTGCCACGTCCACTATTCCCGGATGCAGGCCAGTGACGACTGACAATGTGGCCAAGCCGAGCGCCATGGTGCAAGGGTCCCCACTCACGACTATGGGAGTGGATCTGTCAAGAGGCAAGGAGCCTCGTGGGGTGACAGGGGGTCGTGGCACGAGAGGGCGCGAGGAGGCAGCTTGAGTGCTCACTATCGCCCAGGGTCGGAGGCTCCCGCCCAGACCACATGTGTGGCGTGTTGGCACGCATGGGGCAGTCGGCCCTGAGGGGCTGACAAACACGGACGGGGCAGTCGGCCCTGAGGGGCTGGCGGACACGGACGGGATAGCCGGCCATGAGGGGCTGGCGGACACGAACGTGGCAGCCGGCACTGAAGGACTGTGGACACGGATGGGGCAGCCTGCCCTGAGGGACTGGCGGACATGGACGGGGTAGACGACCCTGAGGGGCTGGCGGACAGGGACGTGGCAGTCGACCCTGAGGAGCTAGCGGACACGGACGGGACAGCCGGCGTAGAAGGACCCGCCGACGAAGACGTTGGGACGCCCGGACGCGGATGGACGGAGGACGGCCCCACCACTCCCCCATGTGACGGAAGGAACATTGACGCGCCGAGCAAACAAGGTCACAAGAAAATAGGTCCTCAAAGGAGAGGGTGTCCGAGGATTCAACGATGTAGTGCTAAGTGGGATCCCAGAAACTCCATGCCTTTGACTGACGCGAGATGCCAAGAAAGGTGCAAGGACGGCCGCGAGGCTCGAGCTTGCTACCCTGGTGTGGGGCACGCAACCACACGATGGCTACGCAGCCCCAGACGTCGGCCGAACGGAGGTCAGCTCGCTCTCCACACCAATGCTGGTATGATGTGGACAGACGGGGAATGGTTCGTGGGGAATCCGATTCCAGACCCACATCATGTAGATCATGGCCTTGAAGTACAAGACGTCAGAGAGATCGGATTCGACCCGCATGGTGTAGACTATGTCGGCCATGGTGCGGTTCCACAGCTCAGAGACGTCGTTCTAGGCTGGCGTGTAAGGCGCCTATGTTTCATGATGGACGCCACAGGAGGCGAGGAAGAGTGTGGTATCCCCCAAAAACTCACCCCCGCTATCAGAACGGAAGCAGCGGAGAGGACGACCACACTCACGCTCAGCACGAACAAGCCAGTCCCGAATGGTGGGAGAGGAGGCGCTCTTCTGCCGAAGGCAGAAGACCGAGCGATAGCAAGATTAGTCATCCGTAAGTCTCACGACATAACGATCGTGCTCTCCAACTGACTCTATCGGGAGGGGACCCATGACATGAGAGTGAACCAAGTCAAGCGGGGCGGTCACACGAGAGGCAGAGAGGGGGTAGGTGGAACGGTGCATCTTCCCCTGACCACAATCAATAAACTCAGTGGAACACGGTAGAGGAAAGGAGGTTGGATCAAGGCCCGTGGCTGGCTGCGTGCAAAGCATGTTGTCGACAGTGGCAGAGTGGACGTGACAAAGGTGGTGATGCAGGAGACGTGTGTGCTGCGGAGAGAGTGTGATAGTAACAAACATGTGGCCAGTATCGGCCGATGAGGAGGGGATAGATGTAGAAGCGGACAGGCGCTAGATCCCACAAGTTCCCATGGCCGGTGGCATGCAAAACGACACGACCTGACGGACGCAATGACACAGTGCCAACACCACGTGAGTGCAGAACATCCATGCTCATGCGATCAAGGGCGGTGACAGACAAGAGGCTGAGCTCAAGGCCAGGGATGACAATGACATCAGTCATGAAGAAATCACCAGCAGGACCACGAAAATGAACAACGCCGACACCACAAACGGGTAAAACTTGACGAGAACCCGTCGGAACCCTAGAGACATTGGTGACGTGACCAAGGATACTGAAGGCCTTGTACAAGGCCGTCATGTGATGCGTGGCCCCGGAGTCAGAGATCCAGGTCTCTGATGGATCCTTGGGAGGAGGGTGAGGAAGGCCAAGATCGAGTGCAATGAACTGCTCCAACTGACGCTCGTAGGTGGAGAGTTTGACGGAGTAGACCAACTGTGGTGTGATGGCACTGGAGTCCAGGAAGGAAAAGGAAGGCGTCGATGACGGAGGAGCGGGCGCAGACAGCTGTTGAATGTACTACAATAGAGTCGTCACGAGCGGCGCGGATGTAGCGGGAGCAACAAAAATCACGCCAACGGTGGCAAGGCGACGCTCACTTTAGCGATGCATGGTGGCGATGACGCAAGCCCCGTCAATCGTGAGCAGACAAGTGTACCATCCTTGTCTTGACTGGCCACAGTTTTGGCAGACGAGGCTACCGCCACCCAATCCTCTAGACCGCTGCTGTGGACCCTTGTCCTTCTTTCCCCTATGCTTCTTCTTACTGGACCAGGAGGCACCAAAAGATGCTGCTGCTGTTGGAGCGGCAACAACCACTGAAGCGACAGCAAGAGAGGTGAGGGACTCCGTTCGATGGATGTGCGACTCCTGACGAGCATCTTCGATGCGAAGAAAGAGCACGTATGCCCAGGGCATGAGGGTACCTTCGGCAGCCATTGCGGCGAGGACCTCCTAGGAGTAGTGGACGAAGACGTCAAAAAAGATGGCGGTGGCGCCGCGCTTGATGGTCAAGAGCGCCAAGAGAGTGGGTAGCACAGCGTCATCGAGGCGACGTAGGATGTCCTCTGCGCGCTATCAATAGGAGGTGACCGTCTCGATCTCCCCCATGCGGAGGGAGTTAAGCTCCCGGATCAGGCGGCTAGTCTCGGCGTCACTGGACAGGCGATGAGGGTGCATAAGTACGTGCCACGCTACTGCAGGATCAAAGAGTGTGCCAGTGGTGAGGTCATCAAGGAAAGGCTCGAGGGCAAGGCGTGTAGCTGGAGGGCAACATGGACAAGGGCACGCGAAGCGCGACCGGCATCATATACCTGGTCGACCTAGGTGGAGTCGAAGGGCAGGACGTAGTAGGGCCACAAGCCCTTATCCTGTTTCCAGATCCGGAAGCTGAGCTCCTAGCTCTGGAACTGCTCGCCAACATGAAGCGGCGGCGGTGGGGTTTTGAAGTCCTTCGGCCTGCGGCCGGCACACAGAGTGGGGCCTAGGACTGACGTCACCATCTGCCATTGGTGCTGGGTTTGTTGCTACGCCAGGTACTGCGTGGCATATGATACCGCAAGGCTCACTTACCCAGGTGAAACAAAAGGTGCTTGCTGATGCTGCTGTTGTTGCTGCAACTACTGTGGCGGCTACTGATGCTGCTGCTACGACAGTTGTGTCGTTGACTGTTTTGTTGCTAGCTATTGTGTTAGCGTTTCGAGTTGCAAGCGCAAAGCGGTAAGTGGATCTGTCAAGCTAGCATGACCGACAAAAGAGCCTCCGGGGTGTTGGTGCTACTATGGCTGCTGCTGTTGCTGCGGTGACGGATGTTGCTATAGCTATTACTATTGCGGCTGTTGTTGTTGCTGTTGCTGCTGCTCCTACTGTTGCCGCAGCTACTGCTATTGTTACTGCTACAGCGGCTGCTACTGCGGCTGCTACAACTTCTGCTGCTGCTGTTGCTGCTGGTGTTGTTTTTGTTTTTACAGCAGCGACAGATGCTACTACTGCTACTACTATAACTATTGCAGTTGTTGCAAGCAGGGGGGTACTCCGACAGAGGAGGAGCCCTCTCCATTCTCTACCATGGTGATCTTTGTTTCCCCCTCTTTTTTGCGTTTGCTTCTAATGTCAATAGTGACATCAGTATTGACATCAGCCCATGATGGCTGACATCAGCAGCTGTTGCTATGTTATCTAAAGTCTTGCTGCTGTAGATGCTTTTTTGGGTTTTTTTGTTGCTGGCGTCAGTAGTGATGTCAGCTGAGTATGACTGACGTTAGTAACGGCTGTTGCGCTATTGCTAACGCCACTTCTGCATCAACTATAGAGCTACTACTGCTGTTCTTGTTGCTGCTGCCGCCGCTACTGCTGCTGTTGTAGCTGCTGTAGCAAATACTGCTCCTGCTACTATTGCTACTGTTGCAGCTGCCGCTGTTGTCAATGTTGTTGCAATTGCTACTACTATTGCTACTGCTCCTACTTCTGCTACTATTGCTACTACTGTTGTTGCAGCTGATGCCGCTACTGCTGCTAAGCTGCTGCGTGCTACTGATTCTGCTACAACTGCTACAGTGGCTGTGGTGGTTGTTGATGTTGCGGCAGGGCTACCTGCGGGAATGCGGGATTTTTTGTGTTTTTTTCATTCATCCCTGCTCACTGCTTGCTGCAAGCTGCAAGCAGTGAGCTCGCTGCTCATAGCAAGGAGTGAGCAGCGGGCTGCGAGCAGCTACTACTACTGTTGTTGTCGTCAGCTACTGTAGCTGCAGCTGCTGGCTACTACTGCCTGTTGCTGGCTGCTGCTCGCTACTGCTGCTGCTACTACTGCTGCTGGCTACTGCTACTGCTGCTGGCTACTGATACTGCTCGTTGCTCCTACACGTTGCTACTGCCACTGCCAGCCACTACCATTGCCCACTACTGCTACTGCTGCCGACTGCTGTTGTTGATTGTTGCTCGCTGCTTGTTGCTCGCTGCTGCTACTGCTGCTCTTTGCTATAGTAGTAATTGCTTTCTGTCAGTGTTGTTGCTAGCTGCTTGCTACATATGCTTCCTGCGTGCTGCTGCTACTGTCGCG
This sequence comes from Penium margaritaceum, assembly GCA_023375785.1. Taxonomy (NCBI): domain Eukaryota; kingdom Viridiplantae; phylum Streptophyta; class Zygnematophyceae; order Desmidiales; family Peniaceae; genus Penium; species Penium margaritaceum. The sequence goes on along the minus strand of SZWC01004851.1, from coordinate 154,488 downwards.
ATGGCATCAACATAGTCACTCCCCTGGTGTCGTCGCCATGTGCATCGACGCTGCTCCAGCGTTGGTCCTACATGCCGGCCGCGCGTCTACCAACGCTACCACCGTCGTGGGGTCAGTGTTGTCGAAAAAATTACGCCAGAATTTCCGCCGCGTCGGGAGCGTTTTGACAATGTCACCCGGCGGGTCAACACTACCGGAAAAATTCCGGCAGCAATTCCCCTGCACGGGCGCGTTCTTGGGAACGCCGGCATTGACTGGACCTGTTCGCCGGTGTTCTGCTGCTTCTACTACGCTCTGGCTCTGATACCAAGCTATAAATCTTCTATAGCAGCAGGTTGGGATAGCAGCGTTGTTCATGTAGCGGGAACCCACGCTCGTTGCTTAAGCTGCCCCCTCAGCCTGTTGTACCTGAGCCTAAATCTAAGAGCTCTAGTGTTTGTTACTCATCACTGCGCGCGCTAGAGTTAGCGCAAGACAACAGCTGAAAAATCGAAATGACTGATTAGGAACAAAGAATGAACAACAATGGGAGACCCCTCCAAGAACTAGCCTCCCCCAGCTCTGTAGAGCTTGTTACTCAGCTCACCAGCCAATGAGGGAAAAAATCCATTTTCTGGCAGGCAGGGTTTTCTCAGTGAGCCCTGCCAGACGGCCGACAACCCAAAACTCGGGCGTCGTCCGCTATGCCTGAAACATGGACCATACCATAATACCATCGCTGCAAACGTATACGTGCAGTCAGAAGCAGCTAGAAAAATAAGCATCAATAGTTATAGCCGCCTAAACCCTGGCAGCGTCTATGCTAGTCTCCGGTACCAACAGTGCCCGAAAATCATGAAACTTGGACCCTATGCATAACACAACTCTGCGAATGCAACAGTGCAATCAGAGCCAGCACTGGACGCATGTAGACAACATATGCAACAACCAAGGAGGTCTACCGATGGAGCTGAGCACGTTGGAGGGAGCAAGCTTCAGCAAACTGCGTGTAGGCCTCATCGTGCATCCATCCCACCAGAAAACACTCCATCAGCGTCGCATCTCGCCGGCAGTCATCTGCACGCCGATGTACAAAAGCCGGGAGGACACAACAGAGCACAGTGAGAGATGCGTGAAAACCAACAGTCCCATTGCAGAGCATGATGGCATGCATCACACTCGCATAAAGCACATCAACATCGAATATCACTTTGTTTGTGAATGCATTGTGTGTGGCGATGTGTGTCTGATTGGCGTTGACACTGAGAAAGTGCATAGAAGCTTCCTAGCGACACAGCCGTCGACGAGGCGTCAGTGCCTGGTCAGACGGTGACGACAGTCACAAGTCATGAACACGACGGCAAAGGTCTGGCTAGGAGACACAAGGCAAATTGTCAGAATGTTTCAATAGCATTTGCAGAGAGAGATAAAAAATGACATGTCTATGGCATAAGTACCTGCCGCGGTGCACGGCGGGTGTCGCACACGGCAGTGCAAGATCTGTCCTAAAACCGGCCCAACACCATTGTTTTGGCCGTAACTCTGCGCACACATGTCCGAACCGTACGCCGTCTGAACCTAGACGTGCATGATCACAAGCCGGATGCTACGACTGGTCACATGCATGCATCCGACATCAAACGGTCGACACACAATGCAAAAACATACAAATCGGGCCAACGGCCAGTCCACCGATAAACTCCTGCGTACTGCAAAAAAACTGCAGGAGGTCCCGGGTAGCGTCCAGAGCTCTGGAACGGTCGTCGGTCAGCTCCAAGCTGGTAGTCCGCCACCAGATCATGCACCGGTACCACCAGGGTCTGCATCAGGGATCTACACGAGTATGGACACAGCCGAGTGGTGATACTAAACTGTACAGGTCGACAGGACGTCATGAAGCACAACACTCCCCCATGACCCGATGGTACGCATGTCCATACACATGCAGCACTGAGACAAGTACAACAACGAGTGCAACGACAGATGTGACACGGACACGGACACACCCCACACTCAATCACTCTCAGGCAATGGGCAAAGTCCAACAGAACGAATGGCCACCAGGAACTTTCTGCGTGCTAGTGCCTTCGTCAAGAAGTCAGCACGTTGCATGTTAGTGCCAACCCAAATGACGGAGATCATGTGTCGCTCCACCAGATCATGCACAAAATGATGCTCAACCGCAATGTGCTTCGTGCGAGCATGAAAGACACCAGAGTTCTCTGCAATGGCAAGAGCACTCTGGTTTTCGCAACGAAGCACAATGGCAGGTACTGACTGACCCAGCTCAAGGAACAGGCACTGCAGCCATACCGCCTCAGCAACCCCTGTACCCAGTGCAACATGCTCTGCCTCCAATGAGCTACATGCAATGCAGCCCTGGTTCTCGCTAACCAGGACATAGCGGTACCATTGAGCAGGAACACGTAACCGGCGCGACTGCGTCCATCTGGGCTCGAGGCCCATTCGCTGTCAGTGTAGCCATCAAGGAGCACAGAACACTGCCGGTGAAAGCAGAGTCCGAGGTACGATGTGGAGACCACGTACCGCACCACTCGCAGAGCCACGTGAAGGGCTCTAGCGTGTGGAGCGTACGAAAACTGGGCAAGGAGGTTGACGGCAAATGTGATGTCAGGACGTATAGTAGTGGCCAGGTACATCAGAGATCCGATGAGACAGAGGTACAAGGTCACATCCACTGTCTCCCTTAGTTGTGTGGGATCGTCCACCTTCAAGGCATCTTGTCCGTCTGGTGTGAAAGGTTTGGAAGCCGTGGGCACTGCACCAAGGAGGTCGCTAAAGCGCTCCCCCACAACACGTGCGTATCGGGCCTGATGGAGTAATAGAGTATGACGTTTGCAATCTTGTACAATCTCCATGCCAAAAAACACCGCTGCAGGACCAAGGTCCTTCATCCTGTAAGCAGTCTGGTGGACAGCCTCGGCCTCCTTCACGGCCTCCAGTGAAGGAGACACGATAAGAAGGTTGACGACATAGACCAGGATGGTGGTGTACCGCTCAGGCGTCCGTCGGATGAAGAGAGAGGGATCTGCGTCACTCTGTACATATCCCGCACGAGTCAGGGTGCTAGTGATCTCCTAGTTCCAACACCAAGGAGACTGCTTGAGGCCGTACAAGGACTTGTGCAAGTGCCAGACCTTGTAGCTGTCCTCCAAGCCGGGTGGCTGAGCCACTTGAATCTCCTCATCCAGAGAGCCATGAAGGAACGCATTGTTCACATCCATTTGGTGCAGTTCCCAGTCATGCTGAGCCACTACACCAAACAAAGCTCGAGCTGAGGTCATGCGGCCGCCAGGGATAGACATGTCAGTGTAATCGATGTCCTCAATCTGAGAGTACCCCTTGACGACCAGGCAAGCCTTGTGGCGTTCCAGTGAGCCATCTGGCTTCACTTTCTTGCGAAAGACCCACTTGACCTCAATAGCCTCCCTCCCAGGTGAAAGGTCAACTACTTCTTAAACTCCGTGCTCTCGAATGGCGCGGAGCTCATCCTCACAGGGAGCACGCCAAGCGTCAGCATCTTGTGATGAGAGAGCTTCCATCCGTGTACCCGGTTCAGGCGCCAAAAAGGGAGAGCTCTGCATGGCAAGAGTGCATGCCTTAGTGCTAGGTCTGACGTCCACAAGATCGGCTGCTATATCACAAGCGATATGAAACTCGCGAGTGACGAGATCGGGCCCTACGGGACACGCTGGATGTACCTCTGTGTGCTCAGTGTGGACACTCAGGCCTAGGGCCTTTGTGCCGGGATCACCACTCATGGTGCTGTGAGTGGAGCGCCTGGGTGCAGGACCAAACACTCGCTGAGCTCCGGAGTCCAGTGGTCGAAAACGACCGCCAGGCTCACGGGAGTAACCTGGGCTCAAGGGGCGCACCTCAGGCTCAGGAACAGGCACAATCACAGCTGGGGAGGACTGAGGCAAGGGAGCTGGGGATGCCGTGCATGGAGATGCGTGTGTGGGAGACACAGGAATCGGTGTGACAGTATGAGCAGGTGGGACAGGGCCACGCACAGGGGCATGAGTGCCGGCGGGCACAGGTACGGTCACAGGAGTACGCACAGGTACAGGACCATGGATACCTGTGGGGTGCGAGGGGACAGGGATAGAAGAGATATCTGGGCCGACAGCGATGATCGCTGGGTCATCAAGAGCCGGAGGGGTGGAGGGAGCTCGAACGGACACATCAGCCTGGCGAGAGGTGCTCGCAGGCGCAGACTACCCCATCCATCGAGAGACCTCACACGTAGGAACGTGTATGACTGACAGCGACATGATCGATGTCAGATCCTGGTAGGTGAGGGACTCAAAGAAGAGTGTGCCGTGTGACTCAACAATGCGACAACGAGTGGGGTCCCAGAAACACCAGGCCTTTGACTGCGGGGAGATGCCTATGAATGCACACAAGCGACCCCGCGGTGAGACCTTGGACCCCTGCTAGTCCTCGGTGTATGACACACATCCCAAGGATCCCCAGACGCGAGCGAGGTGCAGGTCTGATGCCAGCCGAACCAGAGCTCATACGGTGTGACGTGGTCCGGAAGGGGACCTTGCGGGAGGCGGTTCCAAACCCTAGTCATGTAGGCAAAGCCTTCAAAAGCGAAGGATTCCGGGAGACTGCACTCAGACCGCATAGCGCGAACCGCATCCTCCATGGTGTGGTTCCAACGCTTAGAAACACCGTTCTGCCGAGGAGTAGCAAGAGCGGAGACCTGGTGAAAAATCCCGTGCTCGATGAAGAAGCTGTCCATCTCGCCAAGAAACTCGCCGCCGCGATCCGAGCGGAAGGTGCGCAGCGTGTGTCGGGACTGTCGCTCAGCCATCACTAGCCATAGGCGAACTACGAGAGAGGCGTCACTCTTCTGGCGCAGGTTGTAGACCCACCGCATCCGGGTGAAGTCATCAGTCACGGTAAGGACGTATCGACCCCGATTGGACAGAGACTTGACAGGAAGGGGACCAAGAAGGTCCGAATGACTAACTCGAGAGGGCGAAGTGCGCGAGAACGGGAGTCAGGGTAGGTGCAACGATGCATCTTACCCTAAGCGCAGAAGAGATAGTCGGTCTTGGACAGCTTCTAAAAAGAAGCCGCATCAAGTCCGAGGGCAGCTTGTGTCCGAATGAGCTTCGACACAGTGTTCGAGCCTACATGACACAGACGGCGATGAAGCAATCGTTGGTGCTCAGGAGACAGAACACTAGTGACAAAAACACGAGCGGAAGGGGAGGGGGACCAAGGAGCAGAAGTCTGAGAGACACAATACATGTCATCCACAAAAGAGGCACGAAGGACAACGCTGCGAGTTTCAATAGCAGTCACAATCGCGGACTCTGTAGTGTGCTCCACAGAGAGTCCCATCAGTATGCAAGCACGTACAGAAAACAGACTGAGCTCAAGGTCAGGCACAAACAGTACCTTGGAATGATACAGGGGGCCAGACGGACCTTCAAAACACACGACCCCAACACCCTGGACTGGCAAGGACTGACCAGAGCCTGTGCAGACGGAACGAACAGACGCAATAGGGCCGAGAACAACAAAATCACTATGACGACAGGTCATGTGATGAGTGGCACCGGAATCGATGATCCAAGTGCCACCGGAATCACGACTGGAGGACGACACTATACAACGGGCAATGGAACACTCGGCATCAGAAGAACACGTCAACGCGGTCAAATTGCAAAAACGTCAGCGTTTCTCGAGAATTTGAAACGCTGGCAACTTTTGACTCTCCGACCAAAAAATTCACGAAGTGCTGACGTCAGCAGGAAGTTGCTGACATCAGCGTGACCTGATGACGTCAGCAAGGAAAAATGCTGACATCAGCTCCCCTCCCCCTTTTTTTGTCAACCCTCGTGGTTGTTGCACGAGCAGGGGACAACTCCGTAGCAGCCGCGCAGAAGCTGTGCGGAAGCTGCGCAGCAGCTTCTGCTCAGCTGCTGCTACTACTGCGTCGTCAGCTACAGCAGCAGCCGCGCGGCTGCGTGCGGAGCGGCCGCGTGGCGGCTGCGTGCGCAGCTGTGGCAACAGTTGCGCACTGCTGCTGCTGTTGCGTGCTGCGGCTTTTGCACGCTGCTGCCGCTGCTGCTGGTGCCGTCGCTGCTGTTGTGCTGCTGCTGTGCTCCTGCCGCCGTTGCTCCTGTCGCTGCTGCTGCGCTACTTCTATGCTTCTGCCGCAGCGCGCTACTACTGTACTGCTGCCGCCGCGCGCTGCTGCCGCCGTTGCTGCAGCGCTGTTGTTGCACTGCTGCTGTGCTGCACTACTGCTGATGCTGCTCAATGCTGCTGCTGCTGCATGTGCCAATGTCGGCAGCTGCCGGCGCCTACTGCAACTGTCACCTGTTGCCGCTAGCGGCTGCTCCTAATGCAGTCTCACGTGGTGATGGTGAGCTACGTCGACTGCGATCGGCTGTCGTCGATAAGTCCCCGTGGATCTGCTGCAACGATGACTCTCACTGCTGCTGCTCTGTTGCGTCTCTGCTGCGCAGCTCGGTGAGAAATGTCTCACCGCTTTGATACCATGAGAAAGTGCGTAGAAGCTTCCTAGCGACACAGCCATCGACCAGGCATCAGTGCTTGGTCAGACGGTGACGACAGTCACAAGTCGTGCACACGACGGCAAGAGTCTGGCTAGGAGACACAAGGCAATGCGTCAGAATGCTTCAATAGCATTTGCAGATAGAGATAACAAATGACATGTCCATGGCATAAGTACCTGCCGTGGCGCACGGCGGGTGTCGCACGCGGCTTTGCAAGGTCTGTCCTAAAACCAGCCCAAAACCACTGTTTTCGCCGTAACTCTGCGCACACATGTCCGAACGCTACGCCGTCTGAACCTAGACGTGCAGGATCACAAGCTGGATGCTACGACTGGTCACATGCATGCATCCGGCATCAAACGATGGACACACAATGCAAAAACATGCAAATCGGGCTCACGGCCAATCCACGGATAAACTCCTGCGTGCTGCAGAAAAAACTGCAGGAGGTCCCGGGTAGC